>ML688713.1:441-25714 GCA_007922175.1 Pelusios castaneus | reverse complement strand
CGTTGCTCAGACGCATGTGTTGGGTCGTGGGCAGGAATGTTTTTTTTTCAACGGGGTTCTGAGGGGGGGAAGCTGGAAAACCCCTGGGAGAGGCCTTAAAGGGACGTCTCAGGTGGGCACCATGCATTCACTAGCAGAGTATGGGTTTGTCCCCTTCTCCCCTCCCATGTTCCCCGTGGCCCTCTGAAGGCCGTCACGGAGCAGGTATTGTCCTGCCTCACTTCTCCCGAAGCCCCTTCCTGTGTAGCTAGGAAGAGACCAGCTGTTCCCTGCAGCAAACCTGTGCTGCCCAGATCCAGCGTGTGTGTGGGGGCTTCTAAAGCCTTATTTCTGGCTGCCCTCTTTCCACGTGCCCCCCAGGCTCACGTTCCCAAACCTCAGGAGGACCTGAGCATTACATTTGCACCCAAGCCCTTCACTGCTTGCATCAGGCCAGAGGAGTGTCCCTCCCCCAGCCGACAGACAGGGCAGTGGCCCTTGGCTGGCTTAGACGGAGGCGTGAGGGCCCCCCGCTGGCTGGGAGGGAGGGAGGGATTAACGCCCTGGCTACGCTGTGCGCTGCTGGTCTCGTACAGCTCAGCCAGGGTCCCTCTCGCCAGGCTGAACGACAAAGTGAAGAAGAGGAGCCTGACGCCCTTTGAGAGGGACGCGATCCTCAGTAACCTGACGGGGCAGCTGGATTACAAGGGCTTCGAGAAGGCCGACATGGTGATCGAAGCCGTGTTCGAGGACCTGAGCATCAAACACATGGTGCTCAAGGAGGTGGAAGCGGTGAGTTTTCCGTCTGTGCGGCAGAACTGGCCCCACCCTCCACGCTGCAGTCACTGCTGCTCCTCCACATCTAACTTCAGTGCCTGGAGGGCTGCAGGGAAGAGTTCCCTTCCTGTCTCCAGCTTATGCCTGCCCTTGGCAGGCCCTCCACCTCCTTCAGGGAGCTGCTGAAAAGTCTCCTGTTCCTGGGGGGTTTGACGTGCACAGGGGTATCTGACCACCACCGCCTTTCCTTGCTCCCTTCTTTACCACCTCTTGCAACACGCTGCTTCCCCACTTGCCATTTGTTGCCATCGGACTGGTGCTCACGGCTGTTTGTGTTGGAAGAACCGTTCTGTTCCTGCACGGTCCCATGGCAGTGCCCGATTGGGGTCTGTTGGCAGAGGCTGGAGTACCGTCGTCAGATTGCAGGAGCAGCTCCCTTGGCGGAGGAAGCCTGGCGTGGGCAGTCACAGCATAGGGCCGGAGGTAGCGTCTGGCTTTGCCGTGCACTTGGAGTTGCTGAACGTCCCTGGCTCCAGTCTCTGTCTGTAAAGCTATCCAAGCTACGGGGTGCTGCGTGGCTCAGCTCATGGTGTTCCTGCAGAGCTCGGATCTCTGGTGAAGGGTGCCAGAAATGCACAGCATACTAGGAGTCCTGAAGAGGTCTGAAACCTGCTGCAAAACGAGTTGCTTGTACGTGTTATTTACGTGCCTGTTCTTGTTTCCCTAGGTGGTCCCTCCTCACTGTATCTTTGCCAGTAACACATCTGCTCTGCCAATCAGTCAGATTGCCGCCGTTAGCAAAAGGCCAGAAAAGGTGAGTCCCAGAGTCCCTCACTCAAAGCCGCTTGGGGCGGAGCGGCGAATGCCAGCAGGATGTTTCTTCCAGGCTGGGTTTGCTGCCAGAGACAATCTGGGAGTCGTGGAGAGGAGCAAACAGAAAATGAGCAGTCCCATGTGCCGTGCTTTGAATTAGCTTTTCTACCTGTCTGTGGCTATGGTCACAAGAGAGCAGTGGGCACGGGAGACTGGAACTGAAATGTCATATCCAGTTCTGGTGGCAGGACTTAAAAAAACTCAGTTGAAAAATTGGGGAGGGGGCTGGAAAGTGCCACAAAACTGATTGGAGGGCTAGAAACAAAAGTCTTAACGCGACTTAGAGCTCTGTCCGGTTAGTATATCAGAGACTGAGGTGACCTGCATAGTGCGGAGACTGAGGTGACCTGCGTAGTGCGGAAATACCTTCCCAGGGGAAAAATAGCAAGTACTAAGGGCCGCATGAGAAGCTAAGAACGGCCATTCTGGTCAAACCGAAGGTCTTCCAACGGGAGCTGCCAGATTCTGCAGAGCGAATGAACAGAATAGACCAATCATTGAGTGACCCATCCTGCCATCAAATCCCAGCTTCTGACAGGCAAAGGGCTAGGGGCAACCAGAACATGGGCTTGCATTCCTGACCACCTTCTTTGCCATTCACAACCCACAGGTTGACTGCAGGCTGTGTGAGCTGTACTCGCTTTGGTTTGTTTTAAACCTGCGGCCTGTTCATTTCATTGGTCTGTGTTATGTGTCGGGGTGAGTCCCACTATCCATCTGTGACTGCTATTAGCAAGTGTCTCCAACAGCCGTTGACGGGGCACTAGAAGGGGACGACTCTGCATTTCTACAGATGATTTCTTTCCAGGGGTCTGGCAATTGGGTCTTCCCCACATGCTCAGAGTCTAACCGGTCACCACATTTGGGGCTGGGAAGGAATCTGAGGGGTTTTTGCCTGCCTAGATGACTTGTTGATTCACTTGTGAATGCTAGACAGCTTAAACAAACAAGGAGTCTGGTGGCACTTTTTTAAAGACTAACACATTTATTTATACAGCTTGACATCTTTTAAAATAAGCTTTGAGAACTTCCCTAGCCTCTGGCTGAGTTACTGGCCTGTTGGAGGTGTGGGTGAGCGAGGTTCTGTGGCCTGTGACGTGCAGGATGTCAGACTAGATGATCGCCATGGTCCCATCTGACCATCAGGGTGGAGCTTTGCCTTCCGAGATAGAGCACGGCCTGCACGTCAAGTGGTGGTTACTCCAGCTAGAGCTGGGCATGTTCCTGTGCTGTGCCTGAGCGTCAGGCCCTGACTGCTCCGTTTAGGACCGGAGGGGCAGTCGTGCTGGAGGGAGCTAACCAGAAGGCTCTGGTTCACATGGAAGCAGTTATCACCAGCTAAGCTTGCTCTCGGGCAAGTCTGCGCTGCGAATGGCGAGGACTCTCCTGCCGTTCCCCTAGCAGAGAGTTTGGAGACCTGCCGAGGGACCCAGGAGCAGCAGTGGGGAGGAGGAGCAGAGCACGCATGTTCTCAGCCACGTTGCTCTGGGGAGAACTAGAAGCAGTGGGGACGGTGGCAGAAACGAGCCCCGTACTGAATGGGAGGAGAGCTGCACATGGAGGGTGAGCACTGCCTGGGGCAAAGGCCAGAGTGAGTGGCTCAGATGGTTCACAGTGAGGGCGACTGGGCTCCAGTCGAGATCTAAACGAGCCATTGTCCCAAGAATAGTTCCTCTCCTCGGTTCTCAGTTACTGACCTCAGTAACCAATCCCCTGAAATGCAGATTGTTCTTCACATGTGCTGTGTGATGATGCTTTATGGAGAACCAATCAGAAATCAGTTCACTAATTAAAGTACTTGAATTAGTGTTGCAGCCTGCAGCTCTCCAGTGAGGTGCCTCTGTCTTGGGCAGATGTTAGTGGGCATGAAGGTGAGAGCCGATTACATGCCTGCATTAGTCAAATTAAAACACAAGTGGCATTCCTGTAGGGGAGTAGTCGTTTCCTCTCTAATTAGTGTCCGGAAACGAACTGGTCTGTGCTCAAATTCAGATCCTCTCTGTGCAGCTGCTACAGAAAACAACCAGCCTGGGGAACTCACTCAACATTCTTATAACCATTGCTGTAAAAAGACTTGGAGGACAAATAAAACATTTATAAAGCAGTCCAAAAAAAGTCAGGCCAGTCCAAAGCAAGCACTTCCCAAAGTGGCCAGCCAGCATTGTAAGTGGAATGCAGGGTGTTGGTAAACAAGTATTTGTAACTTTCACGTGTCTAGGAAACACGGAATAGTTATTGTAACTTTTTTCTGTATTGTCGTTTAAATAATTTGCCAGAAGAATGGGAAGAAGTGTGGTTACACTGAGTTATTTTGATAAATAAAATATGCAAAGCTTTCAGTTTCTTGGCCCAGAATTCCCCCAGGTGTAACCAATCTATCAGTGACCCCTCGCCCCAGCGGCATGCACAGGTGGGTGTGGCTGGCTTCCCACAGCTCGGCAGGACACATTGAGGCGAGCAGTAGTTGCTGGTTAAATGACATTTGCTGTCGGAACACGCGGCTGAAAGAGTTACTACTTCATCTTCCTGCCACGTCACCTGTAGCATTTTTCAGCCTTCCTCTTTAGGGTTTCCATGGACTCTCACAGTCCTGGGAAAGGTTCGGTCTCCTACCAAGTGAAATGAGCCAGCCTGTTCAAACTACGTGTCTGCTCCTGAGAGGCACTGAGAACCTCTGGCTGGCCTCTAGCGGTTGGAGGAAGGTGTGTGGACTCAGACCAACTGACCAGCTTCAGGAAAAACCTGTGGGAGAATCCAGCCTTTAGCTGTGTTGTGAAGCCTTGAAACAGTTCACTTCCCTAGTGCAGACCTGCCCGATTCCCTTCAGAGCTTTTACTACGTTTGATATCCGGAAGGAGATCCCTCTGAGAGAAAAACTGGGTGTCAGCCTCTGCGCTGTGTCCACAGAGCTGCAAAGCATGGCTTGTGCCTTATTTCTGAACATCAGACCCTCACGCCCGTCTTCCTCCCACGGCAGGTGGTTGGGATGCACTACTTCTCCCCAGTTGACAAGATGCAGCTGCTGGAAATTGTCACCACAGACAAAACCTCCCAGGACACAGCTGCCTCCGCCGTAGCCGTCGGCCTCAAGCAGGGCAAGGTCATCATTGTAGTCAAGGTAAAGTACCGCTGCCCGAGATCCTGGCCGTTCCTGAAACGCTGGGTTAAACGAGCACTTGATGGGACATGGGTTGAGTTGCTCCAGTACGAAGGGTTTAGCCCTGGGATCAGGAAGAGGTGGAGACATTTATCAAACCCTGGGCCTGGCCACTCCTGCTTCCACCAGAGTGGGTGTGGGGGGCCCTGAGCCGACTCCCCGCGGGGCTGAGAACTGCCTGCCTTTGATGGCAATACTCTGGGGAAAGCCTCTGGCCTTACCTCTGCCTTGAAAGCAAGGGTGCATGTTAATCTTCTCTCCACCCCCACCCCTCCGCAACGGCCTTTTGGAGCAATTCCTGCGCTAGGTCACATCCCTTCTTGGGCTTGACGTGGGTTCCACCTCTGCCCAGCACCCACGTACAAGAACAGGCCCTGCTGCTAACCTGCCGAACGGGGCTGTGGCCTGCCCAGCTCGGTGGTAAGAGGCACGTTTCAGGAACCTGGCGTGACAGAAGGAGCTTCCCGCTTTCTGTATCTGACAGTGGAGCATTGAAACTCCTGGGCACTTCAGACGTCCAGTTCATTCTGTCAAGCAGTGCTCACAAAATACCTAGGCAGGGGATCCTTGGCCTTGAGTGCCTCTGCCGCTAACCTGCCTTGCTGTCCCATTTCCCCTCTCCAGGATGGACCCGGCTTCTACACCACCAGATGTCTGGGGCCAATGCTGGCTGAAGTGGTCAGAGTTCTCCAGGTGGGCATTGGAAGCGAGCGCGCTGTGGGAAAGCACTAAGGGACAGAGCAGCTGCCGAGTGTTAAAGGACACGAGTTTCTCCTGCTTCTCCCTACGAAATCTGGCGCCCTAGAAGGGTGAATGAGAGAAGCTGTCCTCAGCGGGTCTCCCCTCCCAGTGCTGGTGTGGGTGAGGTGCTTCCTCCCGTTCTCCGTCCAGTGCAGCTGCTTTGCTCCCCCAGGGTCGTGCACAGGTGGGGCGGGTGTAGTGGACACACCGTGTCTGTTTTGGGAGGGTGACGGTGTGTCTGCCCACCCATGGAGCGCAGCCCGCCGAGTGGTTTGCTGGATTGTTACAAAGAGGAATTGGGGAAGGATGGAAGGAGCCAAGTTGTTCCTGTCACGTCACTCGGGATCAGACACGAAGCTTAACCATGGATGGTCTGAGTGAGCTCTGCTTTTGTGGCCAGCCACGGGGCTACTGCCCGAGTGTGCGTCCAGCCCCAGGGGTCTCCGCTGGTGCCACCTTGTAAACGAAGTCGTGTAGAATGCGAGGCAGCTCCAAGCTGCTGTTCCCCCAGTACCTGAACCTGGAAAACTAAGTGGTGCAACGTTCCCACCCACAATTCCCTCTGAGCGGGACCCTGTGGTGCCGTCTGCTGGCAAACACACTAGTTCGGGAACTCCTTTGCCTTCTCTGTCCCCACCTGTCCAATAGGATGCCTGCTCCCTGGGGGGGGGGGGGCACCGAGGCTCCATGGCAGTCTCGTAAAGCATCGAGATCACTGGCTGGAAAGCCCAGTGAAGGGTAGGGTGGTACCCAAGGGCAGAGCTGTCCTGGGGGGTGGCAGAAGGAATTGAGGGGCAGACGTGTCTCCTGAAAGGAGCAAGGGTTGGAGTTGGAAGAGCAGCAGGTTCTCATCTCTACCTCTGCCTTGGTATAAGGTCTGGGGCATGTTATTTATCCTCTGCCTCAGTTTCCCCATGGGGGCGAGGGCGCTTGGCCATCTGTGTGATGCCTGGAGACCACTGGATGGGACAGGAGCACAGAGGCCTCACAAAAGGTTGGGAGCCTCACTCGGACCCTCAGCTCTTGGGGGTCGAGACATGCTTTTTAGACCGAGTGCCAGGTCCATGACGTGGTCTCCTCGCTGCTCCGTTTGTCCAGTAGGGCAGCTTAGCCCCCCCAAGGGGCAGGGACCCTCAAGGGAGCCTTCTGGCTGCCCATCCCCAGCTATTTAACAGCCTCCTTGGTTTGTGCCATTCCTGGTTCCAGCCACCATTTCTCCATCCTCCCTAGCAGAAGCCAGATCTCACACATTGGCCAGAAGCTGTAACGTACCAGCAGGGACCGGGCCTGCACTGTCAGCTGGGCCTCGGGGGTCGGGCTCTGCATCGCCGCCATCTGGGGTGCGAAAGGCCTGTATTCTCGTGAGTGCTCACTGGGCTTCCCCCCCCCCCCCCCCCCCGCAGGAAGGTGTCGACCCCAAGAAAGTGGATGCCCTTTCCACAGGGTTCGGCTTTCCCGTGGGCGCCGCCACCTTGATTGACGAAGTGGGCGTGGACGTTGCCACTCACGTGGCCGAGGATCTCGGCAAGGCCTTCGGCCAGCGCTTTGGGGGAGGTAACGTGGAGCTGTTCAAGCGCATGGTGGAAAAGGGCTTTTTAGGTGAGTGGTCCCGGTGCGCTTTGGACTGTTCTGTGCCAGCCCCTCATCTCCCTTTGATCCGGGGCCAGGCTCCTGAGAGCTGCCTCGCGCTCCTGCCCAGAACAGCTGTGCCATCGTCATTTCATGGAGAGCCCCAGCTCCCGCTGAAAGGGGCTGAGCCCTCTGACTCCTGGCCTGATGAGGCCAGTTACGGACCGCCTGCTCCTGGGAGAGGCTGCGGCTCAGCCTGCCCCAGTGACTGTCCTAGACAAGGGCCTCATGAGCTGAGCTGTCGGAGCAGCCGCTGGCTGCTAGAAGCTGCTGTTCCCCACAGGCTGCCCCAGGGAACCCAGCTCACAGCTGACCTGCGAACTCCAGCCCCCAAGGGAGTGCCGGATACTGGGACCCGGCGTCTGGGCAGGCTCCATCTTTCGCTAAGGGTGAAGGCTGCTGGATTGTTAGACGTGGGCTGCCCTTGGGACACTGATCTTAATGTTGGGGTGTCCCGTGACCCCAGTGGGTCCTGAGCCTTGATGAGCTGTGAACTCTGGAAAGGGTCTGCTGTCAGGAGCGTGGCAGGAGCCAGCTGCCCTGCCTCTCCCGGCATCAAAGCATGGCCTGTTTTAAGTACCGTGGAGATGGGCTGTGCTGGCTGCTTCCAGGCAAGGCCCCGCAAATCAATCTGCCCACCCCTGATTGCCTGCCCTTCCCCCATATGTGACTTACTCCCGTCTTCAGAGATCTGGCTCCCAGCGCGGACGGTGGCTTCTTGTCCACGAGTACCTGCTGCTTGTGCTGGGGGAGAAGCACATACCTGTATGGCCCAGACATCTCACAGGATCAGTGACAGTTGGGGGGGGGCTGCTTCCTCCCCCCCAGGTCAGCCAGTGACTGACATTTGCCTCCCCCCGGCAGGCCGCAAGGCAGGGAAGGGTTTCTATGTGTACCAGGAGGGCGTGAAGAACAGGAGTGTGAACTCCAGCATGGATGAGATCCTGGCGCAGTTCAAGGTGCCCTCCAACCCCGAGGTGTAAGTATGAACCCAGAAGGGTTAGGGCATTGTGGGCTGGTGCCCCAGGCACCCAGGACTAACGCTTCTCTCGTCTGCTGCTGACAGGCCCCTGGGGCTGCTCCTCTGGGGATTGCCACGAGCTGTGCTGCGTGTCCAAGCTGGGGCCAGGCCCTCTGGCCAGCGTGGTGCTTGGCTGACTCCCGTCTAACTGGCCGGCCCTCCCCTGGAGGGTGCCGGGTCACTGGGAGCACAGGACCCGGGAATGCCCAGGGCCGTGGAGTTGTAATGTGCCTGCGGGTGTGGCGCTAGCTAACGGGGGATCGGAATGTCTGGGGTCAGCTACGCTCTGAAATCATGTGGCCTGACGGGTCTCCTGTAGCTGCCCAGCGTCGGGCCTGACATCTGATTCTCATGGGGAGCCCAGGCCAGCCCTCACTGCCGCCTCGACTCGAGGCAGGTCCTAATGCTGCTCCGCGGTGCCTGGCGCTCAGCCAGCCATGGCTCCCTCCTCCCCTGCCACCCAGCACACTCTCCCCTGGTTCTCGAGGCCTGAGGACTCTCGCTCCCTTCCAGCTGCACCGACGAGGACATCCAGCTGCGCCTGGTGACGAGATTCGTGAATGAGGCGGCAATGTGCCTGCAGGAAGGGATCCTCAGCAACCCCGTGGAGGGGGACATCGGGGCTGTGTTTGGCCTGGGCTTCCCGCCGTGTCTAGGAGGTGAGTGGCTTCCCCTGGCCATCCGCAAGAGGCTGTGGGGCTGGCCTGGGAGCAAACACTGGTGCCCAGGCAGTGCAGTGAACTTCCCACCAGAGATCCAGTCTCATCACCAAGTCTCTGCTCCTGATGTCTGTCCCACCCAGCCCTCACACAGGGGCAGAGTTTTGCTAGTCTAACGGCTTCTGCCTGTGCGGCTTATTTTGCTTGGGAGGCTGTGAGGCTGGGCCGGCAAAACGCAGCTTCTCCATGAAAGCTGGGGCCACCCCATGCACGCTCTGGTATGGCCAGCCGGGTCGGCTCCCCCAGGAAAGCCTTCTGGGTGCAGCCACAGAGCGTTCTTGGCACAGCTGGGGGGGGTATGGGGGGGGGGAGACACAATTGCTTCCCGCAGCCAGGTGGCTTGGTGCAGATGGAGCCATGGCCACAGACGTACAGAGTCCCTCTGGCCGGGAATCTCCCCGGGGGCTCTGCCTGCTTAGCGGTGCAGGCCAGGACTGTAGTGGAGACAGGATTGAGTGCAGGGCCTGGAGTCCTGGGGCTGGCAGGAGAGAGAAGCTGGCGTGGGGAGCACTGATGGTGGGCGCTGAGCTAGTCTGACAGCTGGGCCTGTGGTCTGATCCAGCTATTCCCCTGGGCTTCGGGTCCTACCCCACCCCTCGCAGCTGGGACCAGGCCTGGGGCGCACAGCTACTGGGGTCAGGGGGGTGGCAACAGCGTCTCCCCGTGGGCTGGGCTGTCCGCTCTGAGCACGGCCGGCCGGGCGGCTCCAGAGAGCATCGCTGGCCTCGAATGTGAACATTAAACAGCCCTGAGCACAGCTGGGTTGTGGGAAGGTAATGGCGGCAGCAGCCCCTGCATCTCTTCCTGTTGTACCTGAACACTTGAGGCCGCCAGCCCCCTGGAAGGGGAGGCCCAGCCCCCTGGGGACGGGTGGTGCAGGATTCGGGGTATCTGCCCTCTGCTGCCACCTGTCGAACCTGCGATCCAGCTGCTTGACCACACTCCTGAGGGCCCTCCAGCCACCTGCGGTGCTCAGTGTGGGCAGGTTGTGCTGGGCACGGAGCAGGGAGTCAATTCACCTCCTGGCTGTAGGCTCGAGTGCGATGCGTTGGCCCTTCTCCTGGGCCAGGCACAGGCCCGCCTGACCCGCTCCCGTGTTCCGTGGCAGGCCCTTTCCGGTACGCAGACTCGCTGGGAGCCAAGCAGCTGGTGGACAAGCTGAGGAAGTACGAAGCCGTCTACGGAAGCCAATTCACACCGTGTCAGCTGCTGCTGGATCACGCCCGTGACCCGAGCAAGAAATTCCACCACTGAGTGGCCATGGGCGAGACACGCAGCGAGAGCCCGGGACCCAAACGGCTCCAGTCCCGCTCGGGGCCGGGAGCCGGGAACTGACTGGCGGTTTGTAGCCTTGAAGTGCCTTAGCAGTGGGTCGCTTCGCCCTCATCTCGCTGGACGCACCTCACGTTTGAAGATGAACAGGGGGAACGAGGCGTCACCTCTCACCTCGGGGCCGTGCCTACAGAGCCTTCCGTCCAGCCCGCGCCGTTAGCCACATGGCCGTGCTCGGGGAGCTGCCCCCCCAGGGCTCCTGGCAAATGTTTAACAATAAACCACTGATCTCTTGGTTTTGAACTCTGCCTCTGTAATCTGGCTGGCTGGGGGAGTGGCTGGCCCAGGCCAGGGTGGAAATAAAGTGTTCAGCGACTCCTGGAGGGCGTCCGTATGGGGCAGCTGCTTTCTCAGGCGGCTTGCTGAGCCGGTGAAGCTGACAAAGGGCCGCTTGGAGTTGATGGGGAGGGGGGGGGAGTGGAACAGCCTGTTCCGTCCCCTCTGGCAGAAATCAATACCCAGAGCCTCCAGCCCTCGGCTGGCCCTGATAGCTGCCTGCAGGGGTAGCGTGGCAGATGGGCCCTCCTTTAATTGCACATCAATCCCCCCAGGGGAGGAAGGGCTGCCCCAGGGGAGAGCTTAATTTAAAGTAAAAGGCTTTAAATCTCTGCACCTGTCACTAATAGTCGGCCAGCCTCCCCCCCCCAGGATTCAGGGCACAGCCCGCCTGGACTTTGTATTTGGGCCTCCTTTGCCTCCCCACAACCAGTGTCTACAGACGCTTGGCCCAGAGCCGGGGCCTCCTGCGCCTGGCTCTCTCTAGCTGTTACAGGCGCTGGGAGCCCCTCCCATGCTCACCATCCTGTTAGATCCCCCAGCCCCACTCCAGGCCTGTTAGCTGACCACAGAGGTCACCACACCCCAGGACAGCAGGGCCCTGCTGGCTTTCCATGGGACACAGCATGTCCACACACGAGTGAGACGGCACCTTCGGCAGCCGGGGCCATCTGCCCTCATCTGCAGCTTGCCTGGTTCCAGGGCCTTGCCCAGGGCCTCTGCTCTGCCGAGGCAGCACCTCCAAACCCCTCGGGTGGCCCCTGCGCTGCCAGCTGGTAGCCAGCTTTGGATGGAAGCTGGGCCCTACGGAGCGGCTACGGCAGGGAGTGGGGAGGCTGTCGAAGGGCCTGAATTGAGGCACCACAGGCTGTCTGCTGCTGGGCAGATCTCGTCCCAGAGGGGAAGGACCAGTAGCATCCAGCTAACCTTGATTGTGACCCCCACATCTGCTAACGGGGGTCCTGCTCCCCCCTGCCCAGCAGAGCTTTTGCCGTGGGCCAGCTGTGCTGCAGGGAGCGGCGGGGAACTGGCCCTGCAGGTTCCCTGCTCAGGGAGCCCCAGCGCTTTGCCAGCACTTACCATGAGCGTCCCTGGCCCCTTTCCTCTGCTCTGCTCCCCGGCGCTGCGAGGGGGCTCATCAGGGCCAGGTGCTGGGCACGTGTGTAGATCTAGCCCTACCCACTGCACTCCCCCTGGCCGCGGGGCTGAGGATGAGCCCTGAGCCAGCGTCTTATCCTGCTTCCAGGGAAACTTTCCTGCCCCGAGCTGCTGCTCCAGCCCTCCTCGCTCCTGCCTCGGCCCATCAGCTGGGGAAGCTAAAGCGATCTAGGCCGGGGGGGCAGCTACCAGGGGGCAATGTGAAAGGGGGCGGTGCCTCGCCTGGCTCCCTTAACCCTCTGCCACTTGCCTCTGTTTAAAATGCAGCCTCTGGCTCCTCTCCTGTTCCTTTCCTTTCTGCCCCCTTTGCAAGGGTCAGCACCGGCTGCCGGGAGCCTGGGCCCGTCCGCGCCCCCAGCATTGACTCTAGCCCTGTACAGAGGCCCCCGCTGTCCCTGAAAAGCCCAGCAGGTCACGCTGCACCCACGATGGAAGGCTGGAAGCAGCAGCAACTCTATCCTCTCTCTCCCCTGGCTGGGGCCGGTGGCAGCCACTTCCCCCCCAGCCCACATCTTTCATCCCTCCTCGCTCACCAGCTCCTCCGCCCCTGCACACGGCCACGGCCACTGCTTTACACCTTTATTTCTCTGATCCAAAGGACTGAGTGAAACCAGTAGAAACAAACGCAAGTCCAGCCCAGCCGCCTGGGCCTCTGGGCACAGCCTAACCCGTTAATGCGGGGAACAGGCTGCAGGCCAGTAAATCCCTAGCCCCCCTGGCAGCTGTTAGCCACCCCCAGCCATGCCAGCTCCTGCACGGGAGCCACGGCTGGATACAGGGCGTCGGTCCGGAGCGTGTCACGGGGCAGGGGCGGTGTACAGAAGCAGCTGGGGGCCCCCAGGCACTGTGGACCAACCGCTGTATAAAAGGCCACCGGGATTTGCAGGCACGCACGTGGGGGGTGCTGGAGGCTTGCCCCAAAAAGAAGGTTCTGGCGGCATCTCAGTGCAAGACGGACGCTGCCCACCAGCCTGGGGGTGGGGGGGCCTTGCGTGTACGGCCGGGGCATGGCACAGTGGGACGGCTGGGCAAGAAGTGTGGCCCCTGCACCCTGGCTGTGGGAGGGGAGGGGGCCAGTCCACTCAGCAAGCCAGGAGGTGTGGGTGCTGCACTTCCCAGGCCGGGGGGCAGCTGGGACACAGAGGTACCAGTCCTGGCCCTGGGGGGGGCAGAGCTCTTCAGGGAAGAGCGCTGAGTCCCTCCCTTAGCTGCATGGGGTGAGCCTGGGAATTGCGCTGCACCCCGTTGTGTGTGGAGATCGCTGCAGCAGCCCTGGCTCTTGGCTGGCCCCCCGAATCCCTGCAAGGCTGAGCAGCCCCCCACCTTTCTGCCTGAGCGAGGCGCCAGCGGTGGGGGGTTTGCAGAGCATAAAGCTCTGCCTGAAACACCCCCAGCATGTCCCTGAAATACCCACAGTGCCTCAGCCATGGAGCCTGGGGGGACCAGGCAGGACGGCACAGCAGTCGTGGGGCAGGAGCACAGGGAGTCCCCTCCAGCCCCACGGCAGCCCCCCCCCCCAGTACGTGAGGAAACAAAGGGCAGCGACCTGTTCCGCGGCATGGATCCACCGTTGTTAAACACGGGCAGCTGAGCGGACGGACCTGGGGTCTGCGCCCAGCATCGCACCTGGGCCCCCAACCCATAGGGCAATGAGGGGGTCAAGCAATGGGGTGGAACACAGAGCTCCACTCCCCAGCAGGCTCCAGGCCCCAGGGTAATGAGGCTGGATGCAGCCCACAGCAATGGGCCTCCTGCCCCACAGCTGGGGGTCTGGGTCGGGGTGCAGTGGGGCACGAATCCGTCAGGGGCCCGTCCTCCAGCTAGATCTTGGGCCGCCAGCCCTTGATGAACTGCATGATCTTCTTCACCTGCAGCTTGGTGAGCCGGAAGTCTTCGGCCAGGATCTCCTCGGTGAGCTGCACGAAGATGCTGCCGTCGATGCGCTCGCGGGCGAAGACGCTCACCACGTCCTCGGAGAGGCCGATGAAGCGCAAGCAGCGGGACACCTCCTCCACGCACAGCGCCGCCAGGTCGGCGGGCGGCCGCCAGATCGCGCCGTCACCGTTGAGTCGGGGCAGGCCGGGCACGGGCCCAGCGCTCTCGCCTGCCAGCGGGCGGGCGGCCGAGGCCGGTGGCGGGGCCTCAATGACGCCCTGCGTGAGATAGACGCGGGTGACGCCGCCCTCGGCCCCGTGAACGATGGTGGGTGACAGCGGCCCCGTGCTGCAGATCACCAAGTTCTCCGCCTCCAGGCTCTTGGGGGGCCGTGGCGGGGCGGCGGGGTGGCCCTCCTGGCCGTGGCGCTGCTCCGACTCAGGCGAAGCGCCTGCGAAGGGCTCCAGGGTCTCCGCCGCAGTGGGCGTGGGGGCGGAGGGGGTCTGGTGCCACTCCAGGGCCTCCAGCCACTCGGTGGAGGAGGACGACGGGCTGGGCGAGTAGGCGGGGTTGGCGAAGGGGTTCAGGGCCCCGAAGGGGGCGAAGCGTTTCTGGGGGTGGGGGGCCTTCAGGCGGGGGCAGCTGTGGTAGGTCTTGATGGCGGTGTCGCCCCCCAGCAGGGGCGTGGAGCGCCCGCTGGCCACGCTGGGGCCTGTGTCGGCATAGGCCCATGGGTCCGACCAGGATGTCTGGCTGGGCTGGGTGCTGGGGGGGCAGGGGGCCGGGCAGGGGGCCAGCAGCGTCCCCGGCCTTGCAGTCACCCCAGGTGCAGGGATAGCAATAGAGGGAGTAGGAGTCCGGAGAGGGCGAGCAGCTCCCGCTCCGCGGCGCCGACCTGCTGAGAGGAGAGAGAGGGTTACAATGAGCCAAACCCACGCCTGGCCCCCTGCACCCCGAGTGCTGGGCCCCCAGCCTGGACTGAGCCCCCCAACCCTCCTCCCACTAGGGACAGCCGCCCCCTCCCCTTCATGGTGCTCGGGAGACGCCGACACGGCAGGCGGGACAGAGCCGGGAAGGAGCCGCAGCCTCGCCCAGCTGGCCAGGCCAGGAGGTGGCAGAGCCGGGGCAGTGGCGGGGGACATAAGACGGGGGGGGGGGGGGGGACGGAGGCCTCATGAGAGCCGCCACACCCAGCCCCACTGCGACCACCCTGGGCACTGACTAGCCCTTCCGCGCCACGCCCCCCCCGCCCGGCGCCCCCCACCCCACTGTGCTGCCTGCCCCGGCCCGGGGCTCACTCACCCGTCCTGCAGCCCAGAGGAGTAGTACGACAGGCTGGGGCTGGGCGAATGCGCCGGCTGAAGCTTGGGGAAGCGCAGGGGGACGGGCGGGCTGGAGGTGGCGAGTGGCCGGCTGCCCCGGGGTGGGACAGGGGGTGCGTTCAGCAGGCGGCACTCCTCCCGCACCTGGAACGCAGGAGGAGCTGGGAGTGGGGACAGCCCAGAGCAGGATTGACCCCTCTGCCCACCCGGAGCCCTGGGTACCACTCTCACACTAGAGCCCTGCCCTGATCGCCCGCCCGCCTGTGCCACAGCGGCCGTGCAGGGCTCGTTCCACTAACGACAGGGGAGTTCGGCCCCCCGGGCCCAGCCGGGACCAGGAAGAAATTGCCCCTGATGGATTGCCCAGCTCGGTAGAGCCAGGGGATACTGGAGTGCAGGTGTGGGGTGCCTGGGGGCTGCTCCTGCACCCTTCCAGCCCCCACCCCCAGCAATGCTTTTCTGGCCATTCACTGAACTGTCCTGTTCCTCTCACTGACCGGTTACCTGCTCCCCAAGGCCGGGCCAGGCTGGGCCAGGCTAGCATGGAGCTGCGGAGCAAGAGGGGCCACTTGCAAACTTTCCCTGGGCTGCCCAAAGGGGGCATGTTGGCAAATGGGACAGAGGGCGACCGGGCGGGCTAAGCTCCGAGAGGAGGATACAGGGCAGGCGAAGGAGCCAAATCCTGCACGGAGGCAGCTGGTGACGCTGGCCAGGGCGGTTTCCCCTGAGCGGAGAGAAGGCACAGCCCTTTCCCCGGACAGGCCCAGCTGGCCCACTCTGTGCCAGAGCGCCCCCAGGCAGGGTGCGTGGGGGGGGGCCCTGGTGCGGCCCACCTGCGCCAGTACTGGAGACCAGTGGCAGGGCCCCACTGTCCCTCCAGGCGCCCGTCAGCCGAGCAGGTCCTTCCTGAACCCGCCTGGGAGTGAGGAGCAGGTCCCTTTCCGCAGGAACACTCCCACCGGGACAGCTCCTGCCCAAAGACTGACACAGGGCGCCATCGGTGCAGGAGAGGGCATCGCACCCCGAAGAACACCCCATCCAAGCACACAGCCCCAGTAATGGCACAGAACTGGGGGGACCCACTGGCTATACAGGGTGCTCCTGTCCTCACCTAGGAGCTGGGCCACTACCAGCTGCCAGCTTCATTCCGTTACCCCAGTTAGGGTCCCTGCTTCGGCCCCGCTGACAATCCAGGAGGGGTCATTTCTTAAGCATCTTTTATCACCTGGCCAATAGCCTTAGGACACCCCCCCACCCCACCCCCCCACACACACAGGCTCTTAACCGGGTCAGGCCCAGGCCCCCTGCTGCGCTTGGTGCTGTATAAACACAGACCAAAGGAAGACGCAGTCCCTGCCCCGAAGAGATCCCTGTCACACAAGGCTGCCCTTCTCCCCCCACATCCCAGGGCTAAGGGGATCCTCTGCTCACTGGCCCTGGGACAGCTGGCTGGGGTGCCCCCACCCAGCCCGTCTTGAGAACAGCCGCCAATCTCTGAGCAGTTTATTCCCAGCGTCCCCCTGCTGCAACACCCCTCTGCCCACCAAGGCAGGACTAGCCAAGGGCCAGGGGCCGGGCAGGGACACAGAGAAAGGCCCAGCCGAGCTCAGCCCGCCGGGCGGGGGGGGCCTTTAAAGCCCTGGCTCCCAGTGCTGAGCCCAGGCCCTCCCAGGTGGCGGGGAGAACGTGGGGGAGCACAGAGCGTGGCTGCACCGCGGGGCGCCCCTGAGCTAGCGGCTCACACGCCCAGCTGGCAGCAATGGTGGAAAGCTCCCTCGGCCGAGGCCGGCAACGGGACGCAGGGAAGGTGTCACTGATGGACCACCACACCCACCTCGGGCCCCCGATGCTGGGCACAACTCCTGGGGCCCCCCCCAGCCGCCTGGCGCGGGGGTGGGGGGTGTGGCCGAGCCCAAATGCAGTGGAGCGCCGACAGCTGAGAGGTCACTTACCGCTTCGGATTTGGGCGGGACGGGAGGCGGCGTCTCGCCCAGGGGCTCCTCGCTGGGTGGGGCGGGGCGGCGGGGGGAGCCCAGCGGAGAGGGGGGCAGGAAGGAGATGAGGTCGTGCTGCCCTTTACCGGCGCTGCCCAGCCCCGGCGGGTTGCTTCGGGGCTCGGAGTAGTTCTCCGGGTGCTGGTTGGTCCAGAGCTCCTCGTAGGGGATCTCGGGCGGCTCCTGCGTCCTGAACTCGGGCTCGGCCCAGTCGGGCGTCACGTACTCCCGCTCCGAGTCGGAGAGGTTGGACGGGGCCACATGCTCGTGGCGAGGGAGAAATAGCTGCTGGGGCTGCCTGCCCGGCCCCACCAGGGGGTCCTGGGAGCTGCGGGCGGCCGTGTCCTCGGGGGCGTGGGTGGCCCCCGCCCCATAGATGCAGAGCGAGAGGCGCTGGAAGGCCGGGGCCAGCTCCTCGCGGGCGCAGCCCTGCAGGCAGAGGCGGATGCGCCGGGGGCTGGCGCACTCCTCCGACAGGTCGGGCTTGGCTTCCCGCACGGCTTTGGAGTACTCGTCGGGGTTGAAGCACTCCTGGCAGAAGGAGGAGCTGTCCCGCACCAGCTTCTCCAGCCGGGGGTCGCCCCAGAGCGCCCCGTCGGGCAGGGCGAAGCGGGGCATGTCGGTCAGCAGCAGGAAGTGGAAGGGCACCACGGCCTCCGGGCGCAGGATGCAGCAGAGCACCACAGTCTTGGAGATGATGCTGAGCAGCTTGTAGCAATGGCCCTCGCGGATGGCGTGCAGGTCGTAGGGGTTGCGAGCCGGCCGGCGGGGCACGGCCACGCTGACGGGCAGCCGTACCTTCTCGATGATGCTGCGGACGGTGTGCTCGCCCTCCTGCATCTGCAGCTCCAGCGGGCTGCGCGTGCTGAACCGGCCCTTGCACTGGAAGGGCAGGCTCAGGCTCTCGTTGGTGCGGTGGTTCATGCAGATCAGGCAGGGCATCTTGCCCTTCACCTGCTTGCCGCCCGGCAGGCCCGCCTTGCCCAGCTTGCGCAGGATGGTGTTGAAGCGCGACTTCTCCTTCACCGTCTTGGCACACAGGATCTCGGCCTGGCCCATCAGCGTCAGCTCGTCGCCCGCGTGCAGGGTGAAGTTGTACACTTCGCTGTCTTCGCTGAACTCCCCGGACACCACCTGGCAGGGCACAGGGGCACCGGGGCTGAACAGGGCCGAGGGCACGGGGGTGAGGGGGAATGGGGCTGGCACTGGGCGCACGGAGCTGGGAAGCACATGGGTCCTGAGGGGTGTGTGGGGCCAGGACTTGGAGGGCACCGGCCATGGGTGGTGTGGCTGGGATGCACAGAGGAAACGATCTGTGGATCAGACGAGCGTCTCCGGTCCACAGGAGAGGACACCAAATGCCCAGGGCTTTCCAGCCAAGCTGGGTACCTGCCTCGAGCTGAACTGTTCCCCAGCGCCAGGATCCCAGCTCTGCCCCCAGGCCTCCTGCGCCCGCTGGGCCCCTCTTGATCCCATGGGACCTGTGACCGCTCAGCCCAGCACTGGGGACGTGGCTGGCGGGCGCTGGGTGTGGTGCTCACCTTCACGCTGAAGGTGATGGCCTCCATGACGAAGACACGGTCCGGGAAGATGCTGGCCACCTCCTCCACGCTGTTGAAATACTGGACGGGTTCTCGCACGTCCCGGTCCTGGTCCAGCAGCTTAAACTTCCCTGCAACGGCCCAGCCCAAATCCGTTACTGGCCAGCGACCCTGCCCAGAGACCCACCCCAGTCTCCTCCCTGGGGGCATCCAGAAGGTCCTCTCTGTCTGCCCAAGGGGCAGTGAGCCGGCTCTCCTGGGAAAGACTGTGGCATCATCTCCCTGGCCACAGGACACAAAACTGGACAGAGCCATGCAGGGACAGGCCAGCTCCGGCTGAACTATACAGGACCCGGCAGGGCCATCATGGAGTGGTGCAAGCTCTTGCTCTGGGCACATGGCCTGGCCAGCCGGCACGGATGCTTGCAATGGGGAGGTGGTTTCTTTGGGGGCAGTGGGTGCAAACAGCGGCAACACTGGCTCTGTGCCATAATCTCTGACCAGTGTGAGGCTGTGGGGCGGAGCTGCCCCCTGGGCAGTGGAGTTTGGGGTCCAATTGCTGTGCCCTATACTAAAAATACCCTGTGACCGTGACCCCCCTCAGATCTCAGCAGCCGGTGCCCTGGGGACCTGCAATAGCCACACCAGGCTTGCAACGTGGTACCTGGCCCCCTCTGGAACTTGTCCCCGAAACTCTTGGATCGCAGCTGAGGGCCAGGTATTAACCCCCCAGAAAGTCTCTCCCCTCTTCTGTAGCACACACCATGATCATGTGACACCCACACATCAGGAGTTGGGCCCGTGCCTGTGGCTGGTCCACCGAGTGGGTAATAACCTACTGCTGCTACTAGCTGGTGGCTTGCTCCAGCAGATCGAGTGGTAAAGCCTCTGTCAAGGCTGGGAAGGGCCCAGGTCCCAGCCCCGTGGCGGGGGAGCTGTTACAGTCATCTCAAAGGACTCCCAGTAGATCTCACGCTGGGATTTCCTCCCACAAAAGCTCATGCGATAAAAAGTGCCAGTAAACTCCTGGTTTGCTTTGCTGATTGGACAAGTGTGCAAGAACATCCAGCATATATCCGTGTGTGTGTGTAACAGACACACATACTGTTCGTCAGTAGGGGTAATCTGAGCGCGTTTCAGCACTCACTGAGCTGGCAGCGGTAGTAGACTTTTACCCTCAGGACTCTTTGGTGGCCAGCTGCAGTGGGCCGTTAGCCTTGATGTGGAGCAGCCACGAGAGGGGACGCCGCACACACGTCACCAATCGGTTAGAGACACGGGTGCCACTGTAGTCCTCACTCGCAGTGACACCGTCCACACGGCTAACAGAGAATTATCTGACACCGCTTACTACCAAGAACGCAAAGAAGATCCTCACACCCGATTCACACAGGAATTTAACGTTATGGTCAAATCCTTCTCCAGACAACCTCATCCCCCACGAACCCACCCCAGGAACCTTCTGCATGCTCCCCAGATACACAAACCGGGAAACCCAGGCCGCTCCATCGTAACTGGCCACCGCTCTCTTACTGAAGGACTCACAGAAACCATCTGCAAAGCGCTTGTCACTTAAACCCCACCCCACACAGTTTCTTCCAGGACACGGCCAGCTTTCTCCAGAAGCTCCGCAACATTAACAACCTGCCTCCAAACTCCATCCTTGCCACCATGGATCTCACTTCCCTACACCAACCTCTCTCTTTGCTGCCTGGCTCCTGTATCTACAAGACAATGGACAATGCTCAGAAACCCACCCCACCCACATCGCCAAACTGACCCACTTCATCCTCCTCCACAAAAACGTCTCATTGAACAACAAACACTTTGTCCAAACCATGGTCACAGCCATGGGCACTCGGGTGCTTCCTGAATTTACCAATCTCTTCTTGGCCCACCTTGAGGAAGCAGTTCTGCATAAACGCACAGTAAAACCAGTGATGTATCTGAGAGGCAACAATGCCATTTCCATCCTCTGGACAGACAGCCAGAATTCCCTCACAGATTTCCATCACAACTTCGGTCACCAGCCGTCCATCAAATTTACTGGAACATTCCCACACCAGCTTCAACCTCCTGGACACCAATGATCAGCTTCAAGAGGGGAACCCTACAGACGATTATATACAAGAAACACAGGGTCACCGTATTTACCATTACAGATCCAGGAGCCAGCCCTGACACCCCAAGAAATTTGTTCTCTACAGCCAGGCACTGAGATACCACAGAACATGCACTGAAGAGACAGTCTGGGACACACGATAATAAAACCAAACCAGCCTTCATCGCACAAGGAAGCTCCACCAGAGAAGTAGATCACATTGTGTTGCACAAATACCCTAGGGGGGCGTCTACATTTGTAAATTAAGTTGATTTAAGCTGGCTTAAGTCGACTTAATTTACTCTGCGTCTACAAGACACTTTCCTTAAGTCCACTTAAGGAAAATTAAGTCGACTTTATTAAACCTCGTTTAAAGTCGACTTTAGGCTTAAGTTGACTTTCTAAAGTCAACTTAAGCCAGTGCAGATGTGGAGTAGCCCTAAATCGACTCTAAGTCGACTTTCAGCCCTCCAGGACTCCCCCACTGCCCTCCCTGCCGGGGGGGGTGGCACAGGGAGAACCTGGCATGCCCCCCCAAAGGGCAGGGCAGAGCCCTGCCCACCCTGCCCCTATGCCCTGCCAGGGTCCCTGTCCCCCTTTGCCCCAGTGTACCCAGGTACACTGGGGCAAAGGCTGAGCCCCCTGGCACTGGGCAAGGGGTGCCCCCCCTGCCACCGTGGACCTGTCCAAGCTCCCCCTAGCCCCTACAAAGTCGACCTAGGTGTCCAGTGTGGACGCTCTAGGTCGACTTTGTAGGGTCCCCCCTAAGTCGACTTTAAATTTAGGTGTGGACATGCTAAGTCAACTTAAATTTACAAGTGTAGACATACCCCAAGAGAATCTGTTCCAGGAGAGAAATAAAGCCCCCTCGGATCACACACCCCCAGTTGTCACCTGCCATCCCGCACTGGAACCCATACAGTGTGTCAATCAATTACACTTCATGCTCGATGGAGACTTGATCCTGAAAGAAATCTTTCCTGAATCCCCTCTTCTGGCCTTCAAAGCACCCCAACCTTGACACGATCACGTCAATCATCCAAAGAACCACCCCACAGAGCAGGACATATCTCAAAGCAGCATCGGCCCCTCCCAGAACAACAGACACAAAACCTGCAGCCACATCTCCAGTGCTACAATGATCAACACCCCCCAACACCCCGTTCTCAGTCTGCCCCAGAGCCCGGCACAGCCCCGTCGCCCGCCCTAGCATCAGAAGGGGCTGGAGTCAGGTCAGTCATGATTCTCAGGTGATATCAGGTCCATTCACTGGAACCAATTACCCACCCGCTGGAAAAGAGAAAAGCTTTCTTTTAAAATGGGTCTTCCCCACACGGCACAGAAAATCAGCCCCCATGCACAGCGCGGGAAGGGGCATTTCCAAACAGGTTAGCGGGGGGAAGGCAGGGTGCATAGGGCTAACTTGCCTTGCAATTGAGAGCTTTTCTATAGGTGGGGTCAGCGTTGTTGTTAAAGAGCCATGCAACGGGCCCAGGGGTGGCAGAAATGTTGGTGAGGTTCTAAGCTGAGACCTTCCCCTTGAGGCGCTGGAGACCCCAACACCACACTGGCCTCAAGCCAGGCCACCAGAAAGTGACACGGACAATTAACTGGACGTGCAACTGACCAGCCTCTGCTCCCAGAGGAACCAGGTGCAGAAAGGAACCTGTCTGCACATCTCATGATCGGACAGAGATGTGGACTGCCTGCCACTCGGGGATGGGGGGACAGCTCCCACGGACCCAGAGGGATGAAGCCCAGGTGGGGGGAGGGGCAGGTGGCCGGGGTGAGTGAGTGGCTGGCTGGGGAGCTGTGGAATGCCAGACCCATACTCCAGTAACCCGCTGGTCTCTCCCCACTCAGGGCTGGGGTGATATAATGAAGCTTCTGCCTGGCCCGGGGAATGCTGCAGGCAGCTGACGGGACTGCAAACATCACCCGGGGAGGGGCTCCTGTCACTGGGGCAACTCCACCCCTAGGATGTGCCTTGGCCAGAGGGATGGTGCTGGACACAGACTATTCCTTCCCGACCCCTGCAGGCGATGGTCTCTGACCAGAAATCAGAGGTCCCACCATGTTTCCCATAGCACTGCAAGTCAGGAGTGACCACAAAATTGCCCAGCCACGACTGACCTCCCCCTGCAGCAGGCAGTCCCACAGGTCGCACTTCTGCCGTATGCACGATTCCTCTTCAGGGCCGATAACGCACTGCCCTCGGCAGCACAGGCCAGGAGCCCACAAGGTGCATGGACCCTCCTCTTGCTTCCTGCAATCTTAGGGCCTCTTGCCACGGTATCTGGAAATATGCCCTCAGCTCCCATTGGCTGCAGTAGGACTGAAGGGTTCTCCGCACTTCCCAGCTAACCAGCCCCACGGCAGGGAAAACCCCACACCTATTCAGCCCAGGTGTGACACTAAGAGGGGAAATTTCCCGGCAGACGGGCTTGAGATTAGACAACTGGCAAGACGGGTGAACTTGGGCCCATAACATGTCCAACGGGTGACGCCCACAAGCAAAACTCACCCGATCAGGCTGGAGCCTATGCGATGGGGTTAATCAGACCAGGCTGGATTTGGCCCCCGGCATTTGGCGTCCCTAGCGGAGACCTTGTTCGGTCTGCCTGGTTTGTAACGTGCTCCAGCTGCTACCAGTTCTACGGATATTATCCTCTCCCACCCTTCATAAAGACAGTCGTTATTTTACTACGTCGCCTTCTGCACGGCCATGGACTTGCCCAGCCAGAACAAGATGCACCTGAGAGGAGTCAAAACGAGTGGGCGGGCCTTTGGGGCAGTGGGCGGGGCCACCTTTAGCTCGAGGTTTGTCTCACAGCCAAGGGTGGAAGAAGCTCATAAACGCAGGCGCCAGATTTGCACATTTGAGGAACAATGAATTATTGAAACGCTCCCCAAGCCGCTTTCCTCTCCTTTGCCTACAAACCAAAGCCCCTCCGGGATGCATTTGATTAGCAAATGTTTTCATTGTCGTTGTTTTCCCAGCGTCCACTGAGCAAAGCGTCACACTGTGAGCCCTACCACAAAAACCAGTCACACACAAGGGTGGGCCAGGAGACAAGAACCGGCCAACCTGAGCTGTCGAGGATGTTCTAAAGCAAGTCTGCCCTGAGCCTACAGACCCCCCCCCCCGGACCACAAATAACTCATCTGAGAAGAGATACGTTTCACTGGGATCCCACAATCCCCAGCAAATGGCACTCAGCTGCCAAATCTGCCTCTAAAATTTCCAGGGGTCCCACAGGATTTCCTCCTTTGTACGGAAAGAAAGCGGACAGACAGAGGAGGCTTTTACCTGGCTAAACTGGGTTCACTAGCAAAAGGAGAGCTTTCAGCCTCGGCGCCGCATGTGGATTAGCGATTACACACCTGACGGACGAGGACGCCACTAGCCAAGAGGATTGTGAGGGACCGAAGATGTTCAAAGGACCAGGGGTCCACGTGTGAGCCACCACTTCCCCCGCTCCTCTAGCGACTGGTCCACGGAGGGAGACCAGCCCTGGCCACGAGTCGTCCTGTGGCTTCCAGCCGGCGACGTGCCCGCCTTGAACCCCGAAGCACCCAGGTTCCAACCTGTCTGCTGCCCCAAGTGAGGCCAAGGTTCCCAAGGGCCAATCCCTGCTCTGACACTGCCTGGCTGGGACACCTTGGGCAAGTCTCCTACTCAGCCTTGGTTTGTCTCTGTAAACCTGACACTGAGCACAGTGGTTAAAGTATAATCTGACGGGCCCCGGAACCCTCCTCATCTCCGGGCCCCCTTCCCGTATTGTCCGGGCCCCCTTCATGCATGGGCAGCCCCAGCCCAGGTAGGTATTTGCAACCACTTCTCACTACCACATGCATCGGTTATCGCTCCCTAAAAGTATTTATAATTGTATATGGCGTTTATGTCTCTAGCAATTATTGTCACACACTAGCAAACACTGCACAACACAATAATATTGTGATTAACAACGGTGGGGGGTAGGATATGCGTTCCGCCGAATTTTTCTATTTTTAGGGGCCCTGGAACTCTGGCCCCTCAACTTCGTGGGCCCCAGAACTGCGTTCCGGTGCGTTCCCCCTTACGTTAACCCCTGAGGCCTGGCTCCTGAGGGCTACAGCCAAGACACGTGTCTGCTGCGGCAACGCCTGCTGCACTCAACGCACCCGGAAGAGGAGCAACACTTTGGTCTCCTGGATCTTGCTAACCATCTTCCTCCTGGTTGCAAGCCAGGTGGTGAAAACGCAGGGGACAGCACCACGTCTCCTTCCCGTGTCGCATCCTGACAGCCGGGCCCAGTAGCATCGCCGGGACTGGCCACGTCCTGGGGGTAATCCTGGGGCTGTAGCGGGGTAGGTGCCCTGTATTCTGGAGCACCCTCAACTGCGGAGTCCCGTTGGCTTGGCCGGACAGGGCCTGAGTGCAGCCTTACAAGCCAGTGCGAGGCCAATCCAGCAGCTGTGCCAAGGAGGGTGGGGGGCTCTTTCTGTGTGCCCCTCAGCTGACACCAGCCTCTTCCGGCCAGTGGCCTTTGCAGGATGCGGCCCCGGCACCAGGAGGCTGTGAGAAGCGCATCCAAGGCACTGAGCAAATCAATCAGATCGATGAAGACGGACATTAGTAAGAAGGGAGTCCGGGCGGCAGCTGGAAGCGCAAAGGCCCCCACCCCACCCCCTGTTTGTGCGTGGGCTAGGACTGAGGGGCACAGCTGGGGGGATATGGGGCAGGGATGACGGGAGGGCTGTGGGTCGGGACTGAGGGGCACTGTCAGAGCTGGGGG
>VOCT01095582.1:0-33117 GCA_007922175.1 Pelusios castaneus | reverse complement strand
GATCTGGGGCGGGGATGGCGGGAGGGCTGTGGGTCGGGACTGAGGGGTGTTAGTTCTGTTGGGGTGGGGGGGGGTCTCACTCCCACACTGCCTGGCCCACACTAGTGCATTTCACAAGCATCACCCCACCAAACAAATGCTCCCAAGCGCCTTTGCACGGGGCAGGAGCCCTGCCCAGTGGGGCTCAGCCTGGAGGCGCTGTAAAGCAGCCCAGTAAAGCAGGTTAACACGTTGCTCAGGCTTTCCACCCCCCACGCCTCCTCCAGGAACTGGCGATGAACCCTCCCTGCCCCCCCCCATTATTTATTTATTAGCAGGACTCATTACCAACGGGGGATGCACTTAGTGCAGGCAGCAGGGCGCTCAGCACGGCGGCTGTAATGATCTCAGACCCTCCACATGCAGCCCCAGCTGGTCCCAACCCCCCACACCCACCATCTGGCCATGCACCAGCCTGGCGCCAACTCTCCTGTCTGACTCCTGAGCTCTGGACCCCCCAGTTCCCCTTCACCCCTGCATGGAGCCCCAGGACTCCACCCAACTCTGCCCCGTCAGCCTCCTCCAACCTGGGCGGTCAGGGTCCCAGACAAAGCGACCTGTTCCCAGAGTGATTCTCTGTTGCCCCAACCCACTGCCCAGGGGAACCAGGCTGCCCCACATGGATGGATGGGTTGGATGGATGGACTATACAGCGGATAGAAAGCTGGCTAGATCATCAGGCTCAACGGCTAGCAATCAATGGCGCGATGTCTAGTTGGCAGCCGGTAACGAGTGGAGTGCCCCGGGGGTCAGTGTTGGGGCTGGTTTTGTTCAAGATCTTCATTAATGATCAGGAGAACAGGGTAGATCACACCCTCAGCAAGTTCATGGAAGACACGAAGCTGGGGGAAGTGGTAGATACCCCGGAGCACAGGGACAGAGTGACCTAGACAAATTGGAGGATTGAGTTAAAATAAAATCTGATGAGGTTCCACAAGGACAAGTTCAAAGTCCTGCACTCAGGATGGAAGAATCCCAGGCACTGCTACAGGCTGGGGACCGACTGGCCGGGCAGCAGGTCTGCGGAAAAGGACCTGGGGGTTCCAGTGGACAAGAAGCTGGACGAGTCAACAGTGTGTCCTTATTGCCAGGAAGGCCGATGGCGGCATATTGGGCTGCATCAGGAGGAGTGGAAGGAATTTTCCCCCAGGGCTGATTGGCCTGGGCTCTGGGGGTTTTTCACCTTCCTCTGTAGCACTGGGCATGGTTCACCTACCAGTGAATTCTCTGTATCTTAAAGTCCTTAAATCCTGATTTAAGGAGGTAAATAACTCAGTGATAGGTTGGTGGCCTATTGCTGGAGTGGGTGGGTGAGGTCTTGAGGCCTGCATTTTGCAGGAGGTCAGACTAGATGATCGTACTGGTCCCTTCTGACCTTACAGTCTATGAGTCTATGAGTGTTGCCAGCAGATGGAGGGATGTGATTAGTCCCCTCTATCTGGCACTGGGGAGGCCACATCTGGAATACTGTGTCCAGTTTTGGGCCCCTAGTACAGAAAGGATGTGGACAAATTGGAGTGTCCAGTGGAGGGCAACAAAAATGATGAGGGGCTGGGGCACATGACTGTTGAGGAGATGCTGAGGAAATTGGGCGTGTTCAGTCTGCAGAAGAGAAGACTGAGGAGGGATTTGTTAGCAGCCTTCAACTACCTGAAGGGGGTTCCAGGGAGGATGGAGCCAGGCTGTTCTCAGTGGTGGCAGAGGACAGAACAAGGAGCGATGGTCTCACGTTGCAGTGGGGGAGGTCTAAGTTGGATACGAGATTCCCTACGAGGGTGGTGAAGCCCTGGGACGGGTTCCCCAGGGAGGTGGTGGAATCTCCATCCTTAGAGGTTTCTAAGCCCAGCTGGACAAGCCCTGGCTGGGATGGTTTAGTTGGGGCTGGTCCTGCTCTGAGCAGGGGTTGGACTAGACACCTCCCGAGGCCCCTTCCAACCCTCATCTCCTGTGACCCTTGGGCCCGCCTACAAAGCCCACCAGGCCAGGCTGGCTACGATCCCTGGCCAGAGAGGCAATGGGCAGCCAGGTGTGGAGAGAACTGAGCATCACAGGCACGGCCAGCATTCTCCCGGGTCCACTCGCTTGGAAGAGAAACGTTCGATCCAGGTCTCCGCGAGCAGGCTGGACACTACGAGGTGTGACAGGTGACGCTGCACCCCTGGGTGTTTCCTCTAACACCGCCGGGTGTGCTCGGGCAGCACTGGACCCCCCCCCCCCACTGCCAACATGACCTAGGGTGTCCTTGGGACCTGTGCTGCACCGACCCCTGGGCAAACTGAGACCAGCCTGGGGTAAAATCTCCCAGGGAACCCAGCTCTCCTTCCTCCCCTCTAGCTGCGTCCTGCCCCCCTCTCACACCTCCCCATGGGCAGGCTGGCCACTTGCCCACGTACGCCAGACTCCCGCTTCTCTGTGGTTTGTCCCCAGCTGGTAACGAGAGAAAATTGGGCATGGTATTGTTTAGCATCCGACGGGGCCTCCATCCCCGCTAGCTCCTGCCGGTGGGCGCTGGGAGGGCCAAGACTCGGGGAAATCAGATCTGCCTCGTGCTATGCGGAGCCAGAAGCAAGTCCGAGGTGCCATCCCCTGGCACGCTGACTGCTGCCCACCCCACTGCCGGGCACTGGCCCCCCTGCTGGGCGTGGCCCCCAGCAGCATGGAGGGGCAGGGACCCTGGCCCGGGCACCCTATGCCTGGGTCAGGCCTGAGCCTTCCCAGCATGGCCCCGTGGGAGAGACGGGGGCTCAGCGACCTGGATGCTGCCATGCAGGGGAAGCCAGCAGCCCTGGGGAGAGGGAGCAGGGCCCTGCCAGGGCATCAGGCAATAACCATCAGCTCCGTCCAACACCCCTGTGAGCCAGCAGGGGCACAAACCACCCTGATGGGCCTGCGTCCCTCCGGCTGCCAACACTGACTAACGGTCAGGACGTAGCAGGCTCATACACTGGGGTTCCCACGGCCCTGGTCGAGAATCTCAGAGCCAGGTAATGGGATGTTAAAGGGACTCCAGAGCCATCCGATCCCCTCCTGAGCCCCCAGCGTAGCCACTGCCCTGCCCCCACCCCAGCCTCCAGCAACACCACTGCTCCCACCGCTGCCACCATGTCCCTGAGTCCAGCACCACAATCGCATCCCTCCTGTCCCCAGCTCTGCTGCCACCCCCTGCTGAACTAGAGATGCTGTCACTCTCCCAACCCCGCAATGGACTGGCCCCGGTACCTGGGTACTGGAGTGGGATGTCAATCTTGGGCCCGATGACGTAGTGTCCCTCCTCCAGGCTGTGCGCGGTCACTGTGGTCCACTGGCGGCAGGAGTGAATGAGAAGCACGTCCCGGTCACTCACCCCTTCCACGTACTCTCCTGCAGCGGGGACAGAGGGAGCCCTGAGCCCTGGGCATCAGCTGCTGCTGCCCTCCCCCCCGATGCCTCCTGCCCCAAAGAGCCATGGGCACCATGGGAGAGGATATCCCAGAATGCCCTCGGCTCTGCCACTGCACCACAGAGCATCAGCACACCGGAGCCACTGGGGGGAACAAGGCATGGGAAAGACAGCAACCTCCGCAGGCTCTTGGGAGGACCAGCCTGAGGACAGGGCTGAGAGACAGGACTCCTGGGTCCAACCCCGCTCCACTGGGCTTGGTGGCCTGAGACACGTCGAACCTCACTTTCCCCTTGGACGGTTTTTGTTTTTGTTTTGCTGGATCAGTTTTTATTCTTCTGGCCTGCAAGGAAAGACGAAACACCCTGAATGTTTGGCCGTGAGAGAAGGAGACCGAGGGGAGATCTGAAAACACTCCTCCAGCACACGACAGGCTGTTATCACTGGGAGGGTGACAAAGAGCTTCCACGTCCCCTGAAGGAGCACCAGAAGAAATGGATCTAGTCTGCAGGAAGGGAGACTGAGGCTGGATATTAGGAAACCTTCTCAGTGCAGTTAAACACTGGGAGGGGACGGCGTTCCAAGGGAGGCCCCTGGAGGGGGCGTTTAAGACCAGGTTGGCCAGCCCCCTGTCAGGGATGGCCTACGTGACCTCTCAAGATCCCTTCCAGCCCTACACTGCTCTGATTGTGTGCTCTGCCGCAGGAGGTCCTCACCGGGAGGGTGTGAGACTTAATTAGAGATCAGCCAGTCTCTGCCCCCAATTAGCAACCAGGCCAGCTGTAAAGGTGCAAGCGAAACGAAAACACGCTTGTCATCAACACAGAGCAGTGCGGCCACAGTGAGTTTGTGCTGGTTTACCTGGCACAATTAGGTGTGTAAACAAGACCTTAGGAAGGGGTGTAGGGAGCACCACAGACTGTCCCCCCCCACACGTACCCACTCCCTCCATTTCCCATGGCACTCTGAGGGCCTCCTTGGGGACAGGAACTCCTTTTTGAGCCATGTCAGCTCTCGTCCGCGGGAGCACCCCGTCACTGCGGGCCATGTGGCACCGCATCGAAGCAGATCTTGGACCAGGAGAGCGGCGATGGCTGTCCAACTCAGGACACCCCAATGCTAGGGCCGCCCCGGGGAAAAGCTGAGGGTGACGGACATTCCTGCCCCCCAAGCCTGCTGAAGAGAGAGCTGGAGATGAGAGAGCAGGGAGATGAGAGAGCCGTGCAGCAGAGTCTAGCCAACTTGGAGTTTGCACAGCACCTAAGGTTTGCTGAGCTCTTCCCTCTTCCCCCACCCTTAGCTGGGCAGTGCCTATTGGCTGGCCTGGCAGGTAATTCCATTTCTCTCGTGGAGTACGGGCACATCGGGCATCAGTTGATCCTGACCCGGCAATTCAAGAGACCTCAGTTCTAGTCTCAGCTGGGCAGGTGCCCTGGACAAGTGGTTTCCTTTGCTATGCCTCAGTTTCCCCACTCTGTGCCTCAGTTTCTCCATCTGTGAAGAATGATCCTGCCCTCCCTGGCAACGCGCTGCAAGATCTAATGATGAAGGGCAGTAGAGGTCGCTGGGAATTTTCGTTATTATCTGTCCTGGGGTTTCCCGGATCGCTGTGAGGTCACTAACGTTTTTGCAGGCTGGGGGGGAGGGGCACGCCTCCTCTCTACACTTCTCTTCAACCTGACCGTTGCGTGTGAAACGGTGACACCGTTCCGCCAGCTGCCGTGAGAAGCCCCGCGCCTCCTTTGAAACGGGCATCGTGAAAACCCAGGGCTGGTCCTAGATCTTCACCCCAAGCTTAGGGAGAAAGGTTATTTCCCTCCCGGGGAAAAGGGAGATAGAAGTGATTTCAGACAAACAAGCGAGAGGAATTTCTCCAGGCCAGCTCCTTGTAACGCTCCTCGTCCTGAACGCAGCACGACCCCACGGGCCGCGCCTCGCACACTGGGGTCGTGCGCCTCGCACACTGGGGTCGTGCCTCATGGGCGACTCTCTGCATCGGCGTGCAACATAAATCACCAGCCGTTAGCGGACGCCGGAGCAGAGAGTGCAAATCCTCCCCTCCTGCAGCCCTGCCTGGAGATGCCCCTGAAACAAGGCTGTTTGGGGGAACGCTGCCCCCGCCAGCCCCAGGGATGAGCAGGTCTCCGCTGCCAAGCGCGGCAGGTTGCCCTGGAAACAACTCTTTGTGCAGATTAAATAGCCGAAGCAGCAGCCCAAGGCCCAGCTGGAGCGACAACTTTATTGACACCGAATCCAGCCGCCGAGCGCGTCTAGGAGCCAGCCCAGCGGGGGGGGTACAGCCACGCAAGGGGTGCAGAGCTGCGGGCGCCCGCTCCAGGGAGTCGCTGACGGCCACAGGTCGCTCGGTCAGGGGAGCAGCTGCCACAGCCATACTGGGACAATGGGGACTGCGCCCCTACAGAGCCCCCCAGTACTGACACTGAGCCATCGCTCCCCCCATTGCAGCACAGCGCCCCCCCCGACACAATGTTGTCATGGTCCCCGCCACTCACTGGGCCCAAAACTACCCTCCCACTCCACTGGGAATGGTTTTTATCCATCCTTCCCCTGGCCCCACACAGTCTTTACTGTATCTAGCTCCACCCCACAAAGCAGGAAAGCGCCATTTCTGCCTGGAAACCCATGGAGAGCGAGTGATGTGACCAAGGTCATATGGGAAGCTTGTGGCAGAGGAGGGACTCCACCCAGATCTCTGGTGTCCTCACTCAGGCCCCCTAACCGCTGCACTTATGGGTCAGCCTGGGGAAGAGACCCAGTTACAAACAAAGACAGCTGGGATGAGACCAGGGCCTTGCTGGAAAATGCAGTGAGGGGGGACCTTAACAGTCAGCAAAAAAATGCCCCCGACCCTGGGGGAGATGGATTAGATAGTTAACAGCTCTTCCTCTCCCTAAGGATGACAGCTCTGCAGGCATCTGTGTGTCTGTCAGGCCTACTGTCTGTCTGCTTTCAGTTTTCTTACATATACACAAACTGCACCAAGGCCTGAGCCGCCCTTTTAGGGGAGCAGCTGGGGCACACGTGGGGTCAGGAACCCTGGAGTAAAAACCCAGCTTTCCCCGGGTTGCTCGTGACACTGCAAAAATGACAGATGCCGAAAGAGAAGGGAAGGAATTAGCACCGTTCCCCCAGCGCACCCGGGAACCGGCTCTCCACCCACCCACCCTCTCCCCACATTCCCATCCCCTGGGCCATGCCCTCCCTATGCGCCCATATGGGATGACAGGGCCGCAAGTCTCCAAGCAGCCCAGGCCAGGGAGGGCCCCCCCCCGAATGTTGTTCTACAAACCTCAGCAACAGTTACTAGGGAAATCTGCGAAGGGCCAAGGACTTGAAATGCAAATGGCCCCTTCTGGCAGCTGCTGGCAAGCGGGCCTGGGCTACAAAGACAGCTCCTTTGTGTCGCTGTCCCTGCCGCTGCCCGGGGAAAGGACGCACACGGAAATCCAGCGCTCTGGCTGGCTCTGGGCAGTAGCTGCCGGCTGGAGGAGACACGGCCAGGGGCAGCCGGACACTGCGAGGCTCACGTTCTAGGCTCCTCGGGAGCAGAAAGATCCTGCGGGGGGACCAAGGGAAAGGAACCAGGGTGGGAGACTCTGACTCCCGGGGGCAGAGCATGGTTAACTGGGGTAAGAAACGTATTTGGAGGGTGCAGGCCCCAGAGAGCAAGGGGGTTTATTCAGGGTGCTACACAGGTGGGGGAAGGGACAGGTATAAGGGGATGCAGCTGGGTTAAGGGAACATTTAGGTTGCAAATCAGGAAAGACACCCCAGCAACGAGAGGTGAGTCCGGGTAAAGGGCTGGCTCTCCTCTTCCCTGGGGACCATAAACTGGGCTGGAAACGCCTGTAAGGGAAACACACAGATGGTGCTGGATCTCACAGTCGTTTCCCTTCCATCGGCACCACGGCCTTGGGTCCTGATGTGACCCAGGAGGGAGGTTTTCCAGACGGCCGCCATCTCCGTGTGGACTTGTTCACCGAGGACACCGAACAGCACTCCCATTCCAAGATCACCTTATCTCCAGAGTCCTCGATTTTACAGCTAATCCCCCAAACCTGGCTCCTCTGTAAATCTAAGGATCTTTATCATGTACTCGTCGCGGCTGCTGGGTGCTAACCCCCTCCACCGCAGAACTCCAGCTCCACAACTGGCCACATTATGCCAGCTCCCCTCCCCAGGGCTGCTCTGAGCAGCAACAGCCCCCGCCTTCCAAGAGGAAGTGGAAATCGATGGAACAATAAACCGGTAACGTGACAGTTTGTAACACAGGCACAGCCTCCATAATTAGCTCCTCCTGAGCACCCGGGGCCCACAGGAATTCCCATCAAGCAGCCGACAGCTGGCCTGCAAGACATCACAGATCAAGGGGGGAGGTACAACCCGATCCTTCTGCTCCAGAAAGCACATGTCCCTCTCACCTGAGCTGTAGCAGTGGTACAGCTTTTATCCTCTCTGTGGGCTGCAGCCACTAGGGGGCACTACAGTCTCTCTCACGCTCACGCTCACACACGCCCTTTGCGGATGATGTCCAGCAGGGATTTATGGGAAGTTTAATGGGGCTGGGGGTAAGCACACCTGTAAAACCCAGCTAGCTTCCCCTCCAAAGACCTGATCCAAAGCCAATAGGAGCAGCCCATTCAATAACTGACATTTAACCCTTCCCAGGCTAATGAAAGTCCAAACCAACCACAAGTTCTTCTCCCCTCTTGGGCTCCTCTTCAGCACATCTCCCGGCAGCTCGCCCCACTCCGAGGCAGCCCAGCCGACTTCCTTGGCACAGCCGGGTTCTTCCAGCCCCTGCTTCTGGCTTCCACAGGAGCCCAGCTTACTCCCTGCACTGCACATCCCCTCCCAAACCAAGGCCGGGCCACACTGCCAAGGTAGCCCAACATCCCTACGGCGCCCAGGGGTTACCCCAGCCCGCTGAGGCTGGGAGCCAGCTAATTACAGCCCAGGGGAGCTGAGTAAATAGAGCTGGCTGGCCCCAGCCAGACCTCCTGGCCCTCATAGGGGCAGGCCAGCCTGCTCCACAGTGTGAAGGAGAAGGGCTGCCTGGGGGGGGGGGGAAATGGGGGCAGGGCATAGGGTGACCAGATGTCCTGATTTTATAGGGACAGTTCTGATATTCTGGGCTTTTTCTTACACGGACACCTATTACCCACTGCCCCATCCCGATATCTCACACTTCCCAGCAGAGCACAGAGGGGGCACTGGGCAGCGGAGCTCTGTCATGTTAAATGCTGCATGTGGCCCAGGCTCAGTCTGGAAGAGGAAGTGCAGGAGAGCTGATAACTGGCAAGCTCACGGAGGCTGAGGAGTTTTATGCCCGGCTTGCTTCAGCCTTCACTGAAAGGTTAATAGTAATATTCACAACAGGGGGGACGAAGCAAGCGGCCGGCCACAGGAAAGAGCAGTTTCAAGAATATTAGATAAGTTAAGATGGATTCAAGTCAGCAGGGCCTGATGAAAGTCTTCTGAGGGCACCAGCCAAAACACCCTCAGAACTGTTAGCCATTATCCTCGAGAACTCCTGGAGGACAGGTGCGGGAGATCCCAGAGGACTGGGGAAGGGCAGGAACAAAGAGGACTCGGGGAATTACAGACCAGTCGACCCAAGTTCGGTACGTGGAAAGAGAGTGGAACAAATGATGAAAGAATCCAGAGGATAGCAGAGCTGTGAGGCACAGCCAGCATGGATTTGCCAAGTACAAAGTATGCCAAACTAACCGAATTTCCTTCTTCGCCAGGGCTTCTGGCCAAGTGGATGGGGGCAAGCCGTAAATACGATAGAACTTAATTTTAGGAAGTCTTTTGACACTGTCCCACATGATATTCTCATAAGCAAACTAGGCAAACGTGTTCTAGATGAAATTACCATGAGGTGGATACACTCCGGGTTGGCCATACTCCAGCAGTAGTTATTACTGGCTCACTGCCCAACTGGGAGGTCACGTCTAGCGAAGATCCTCAGGGGTCAGCCCTCGGCCCAGTACTATTCCATGTTTTCATTAATGACTTGGATAATGGAGTGACGAGCGGGCCTATAAACTTTGCAGATGACACCAAGCTGGGAAGGGTTGCAGGCATTTTGGAGGACAGGTTTAGAAGTTAAAACGACCTTGACAGATTACAGAACTGTGCTGAAATCAACCTGGTGAAATTCAGTAAAGACAAATGCAAAGTACTGCGTTTAGGAAGGGAAAATCAAATCACAAAATGGGGACTATGTGACTAGGCAGCAGTACTGGTGAAAAGTGTAGACATAGTCTTGGTCCTGCCTGCCCAGAAGGCTGGACTTGAAGACTTCTCAAGATCTCCTCCAGCCCCACACTCTCTCTAGCTATGTCTACACTTACAAAGTTAAGTCGACTCTGGTAAGTCGACTTAACAAACTGACTACACTTTGTCGACTTCGTTAAGTCGACTTAACAGCAGAGATGGCCGTTATATTGGCTTTAAGTCGATTTAATAAAGTCGACCTAGCGTTAATCCCCATCTGCACTGGCCTTAAGTTGACCTAATAAGTTGATTTAAGGCTTAAGTCGACTTAAAAGGAGGTGTTATTAAGTCGACTTAAGAAAGCCCAGTGTGGACGCGGCTTTGTGTAGGTCGACTTAAGCCTCCTTAAGTCGACCTAACTTGCTAGTGTAGACGCCCCCTAGTCTGATTCTACAACTCTGCCTGTAGAGCCTTCCTTACAGGCAACATACAATTTAGAAGGAAAAGGTCCTGCTTGAGCCTCAGAACCCAGGTGGCATTTGTAGGATGGGCACCAGAGGAAACACCCACAGTGTCTTACTTGTCACCTGAGCACGTGCAACGCTAGGTGTGCGGCCATGGTACCATTGCTGAGTCACTTTCAAAGGCCCATACGTGAAATGCAAGCCCTCCATGAGCGTGTGCAACTGAGTTTGAATCTGGCAGTTAATAGACATCCCACCAATCGGCACCGCTGCGGTAACTGGTGTCTAATGCTCAACAGCGAGAGAAACGGTCACGATAATCGCGGCTCTTTGTGAGGGGAAAGAGGGGAATTCAGCTGAAAGTTTGCAGTAGTGCAGTCACGGTTCTTTTAAGCCTCAATTAGGCAAGACTCAAAGCCCAGCAGCATCTGCTGGGTGCGTCCATTTCCAACTTCTATTGCTCCAGCCCAAAGACGACACATGGGAGTAGGAGCAAACCCTGAGAACTAGGGAGGTGGGAAAGCCCCATTGGATCATCCAGGCCACCCCCCACCCAGCTCAAACAGGTGGGACTGCCCCGTGAGTCTATTCTCCAGGGCTGGGACAATCAACTTCCAAGTGATGGAGCACAGCCTGGAACACGAGGCCTCCTCCCATGTCCCAGGACACTCTGTTCCATCAGAACTCTTCCTGGGCTCCTGCCTGAATTCCCCTTTCCTGTTTTCTTCTAAATTCCCCTAACTGTGACCTCTCAAAGCCGGCTGGCTGTCCCTCCCCTGCCCCACAGGCTGGTGTGGATTGGTCCTTACCCAAGCAGCATCTGTGCCAGCCCACCCCCAGGCCACGGTTGGCTCTCCCTGTCAGAGCTGGCGGCAAGCGGGGGGCTCGCGAGGATCTCAGACAAAAGGCACAGAAGCCATTATCCGGAGCTGTCTTTAGAGGCAAGTCGATCACAAGGAAAAAGAAAACCTGGCAGGCAAGTGCTCTGCCCGCGCAGCGAGCTCTGCCCCTCGGCTCCCCTCCCCTTTCCCCAGCTGGCAAAGCCTGTAACAAAGGGGGCGGGGAAACGCCTTCCCATTCTTGCCCCACCAAGCACTGCATCTGCTCTGTGCAGTTCCGGGGTCTCTGCACAGATGGGGCTGGGCTGCACCATCCCAGAGCTAGTTCCACGCGCACACACGTACGGGCACGCACCCAAACAGGAGAACCCACCAGCCACCCTGAGAACTCCCAGTCTCCCAAGCTGCCGTGCCAGGCTACGTTTGGGCTGGGGTCACCGGTCTGCAGCCGGGCCACGCAGTGGGAGCCACAGATGCTGCCAGGGAAGGTGTATGTGCCCTGCAATGGGCAGATATAAACCTCCAGGGTCCTGGCCCGGGACCAGGGCCCCCAGCCGCCATGGCAATGCAAGTAAATAGCAATAATAATAGTGCAGGTCCTACAGAGCTGGGGGTAGACAAGAATAAGGACTTGTCTCTGACCAGAACATCCCCCGGCAGATGTCCCCCGCCCCCAGAGGTACACCCCTGATCTGTTTTGGGGAAGCCCTGCTGGGCTGGGGCTGCCCATGCCAGCTTGCTGAACCCAGCTGCTCTCGGGTGTCCCAGGGAAGTTGGGGGCTTGGTGGTATCGGCTCTCTGGGTCCGGAGCCCATCACCTCGGCGGTGCTTTCCCCAGCAGGACCCCGGCCCCCTCCCATGGGCCCCATTCACAGGGCAAGACCTGCCCACTGCCATGATCCATTAGTATTCAGGGCAGCACACGTGCTAGGGACGGCAAAATCCCCATTCTTCTCACCCACCCGCCCGCCCACAGCCGGGCAGCCAGCCACAGCCCCACCCCCAGGCTGTTCTCCCCCCACCTCCCAGGAGCTCTGGGGGGCAGCTACGATTCCCATCCCCAGCCCTTTCCATTGCATGGGGGGAATAAAGGGGCGATCGGGGTGGGGCGGAGGACTCAGGGGCAGGATGGGGATGGAGAGGAGGGAGCAGGGCAGGATGGGGGCCGGAGAGGAAGGGAAGGGGACGGGGGAATGGGGCGAGGAGGGGGGGGGGCGGCTCTTGCTCTTTGTAAATGGCCCAAATGACATCTAGAAACTTTGCCCGGCCCGATCCCGGCCCCGATCCCGCCCTCACCTGGCCCCAGGCGCACCAGCGCGGGCAGGCGGCACTTGCTGACGATCAGGTCCAGGGGCAGCGCCCCCGAGCTCCAGCTGATCTGGGCGAGCCCGGCGGCCAGTTTCTCCATGTCTCCCCGGCAGCCGCATCGCCCCCGGCCCGGCTCACAGGCGGGCGCCCCGGGGCACGAGCGGCCCGGCCGGGCGCCGCATCAGCACCAAGGCGGCGGGGCTCCGGCACCGCGGGTCCGGCTCCGGCTGCAGCCCCAGCGGAGCGCCCCGCCCACCGCCGCCCGGCCCCGCCCACCGCTTCAAACCCCGCCCCCAGCCCCAGCCAGGGACTCCCCCGCCCCTATAGCCCCACACCTGGGTCAGAGACTCCCCCCCAGTCCTCCTGGGGCTCCCCCATCCGATCCCCTCTTCAGTGAGGCCCCATGGCCCCCAGCCCCTCTCCGCCCCCCCCAGCGCTCCCTCATCCCTGCAGCCCCCCAGCCACTCTTTCCTCTCCCCCCCAAATCCAGCCCCATCCCTTTCCTCCCAGCCCCCAGATTCTCCAACCCAAACCTTGCTCTGCCCGCTGCCCAGCCTGGGACCCAAACCTCCCAGACCACGCTGGGTGGGTGCCGGCAGCTGGGGGTCCCTAGTCCCCTCCTGCCTCCCTGACCAGGAGACGCTGCCCGGCAGGGCTGAGCCGTATCCGAGCAATGAGAGAGGAGGGGGCTGAAGTCCTTGGCTTGGTTCAGGACTTGGATCAGCCTCTGCCGCTGGCAGGGCAGCCAGGGACTGTGCCACCCCCGGCCTGTGCCGTGCAAGCCCCTGAGCCCTTCCCAGAGGTGGCTGCGCACAGTGGCCAGAGGTGCTTTGCAAAGAGCTTTGTGTCCCCCAGGTTGGACGAGGCTATTTCAAACTCCAAACTGACAGGGCTCCGAATGCACCTGCCATGGAGAATCGTGGCCAAGGGCCTGTGTTCGCAGTGAGATCTCGGCCCAATGCCATTTAACCTCCGTATCGGTGACCAGGGAGAAAACGTGAAACCCTCACTGATGAACGCTGCAGACGACACAAAAACTGAGGGCGTGGGGAACAACAAAGAGGACAGCTGGCACAGCAATCGGGAGCTTCCGTGTACACTGGGCGTAAGCTAACGATACATGGTTTAGTACGTCAGAACGGCCATATTGGGTAAGACCAATGGTCCCTCCAGCCCTGTGTCCTGTCTTCCAACCATGGCCAATGCCAAGTGCTCAGAGGGAGTGAAGAGAACAGGGCGGGTTCTCCAGTAACCCATGCCCCTGTTGTCCAGCCCCAGCATCTGGCAGTCAGAGGCTAGGGACACCCAGACCATCATGGGGTTGTGTCCCTGCCATCTTGGCTAATAGGCAACATTGATGGACCTATCCTCCATGAACTTCTCTAGGTCTTTTTGAACCCCGTTATACTGCTGACATTCAAAACATCCTTGGGCAATGAGTTACACAGGTTGACTTCACTGGGTGAAGAAGTACTTCCTTCTCTTTCTTTTAAACCTGCTGTCTATTAATTCCATTGGTTGACCCCTGGTTTTTGTGTTATATGAGGGGATCAATAAACTTCTTTACTCACTTTCTTCACATCATTCATAATTTTGTAGATATCTAGCATGTCCCTCCCCTGCCCCAGCCATCTCTTTTCTGAGCTGAACAGTCCCAGTCTTTTTAATCTCTCCTCATATGGAAGCTGTTCCATCCTCCTAATTACCTTTGCTCCCTTCTCTGTACTTTTTCCACTTCTAATGTTGCTTTTTTCAGATGGGGCAGTATCCAAGGTGTGGGCATACTATGGATTAATATTGTGGCATTATTATGTTATCTGTCTTATTAGTTATCCCTTTCCTCCTAGATCCTAACATTCTGTTAACTTTTCCAAGTGGTGATGTACATCAAGCAGCTATTTTCATAGAACTATCAATGATAATGCCAAAATATTTCTTGAGTGGTAACAGCTAATTTAGACCTCATCATTCTGTGCATGATTTTCCAATGTGCATTATTTTGCATCTATCAGCATGGAATCTCAGCTGCCATTTTAAGAACATAAGAACATAAGAAAGGCCGTACTGGGTCAGACCAGAGGTCCATCTAGCCCAGTATCTGTCTACCGACAGTGGCCAGTGCCCAGGTGCCCCAGAGGGAGTGAACCTAACAGGCAATGATCAAGTGATCACTCTCCTGCCATCCGTCTCCATCCTCTGATAAACAGAGGCTAGGGACACCATTCTTAACCCCTTTCTGGCTAATAGCCATTTATGGACTTAGCCACCATGAACTTATCCAGTTCCCTTTTAAATATTGTTATAGTCCCAGCCTTCACAACCTCCTCAGGTAAGGAGTTCCACAAGTTGACTGTGCGTTGTGTGAAGAAGAACTTCCTTTTATTTGTTTTGAACCTGCTACCTATCAGTTTCATTTGGTGACCCCTGGTTCTTGTATTATGGGAGTATTTAAACAACTTTTCCTTGTCCACTTTTTCCACATCAGTCATAATTTTATATACTTCTATCATGTCCCCCCTCAGTCTCCTCTTTTCCAAGCTGAAGAGGCCCAGCCTTTTCAATCGTTCCTCATACGAGGCACTCTCCAAACCCCTAATCATTTTAGTTGCCCTTTTCTGAACCTTTTCTAGTGCTAGAATATCTTTTTTGAGATGACGAGACCACATCTGTACACAGTATTCGAGATGTGGGCGTACCATGGATTTATATAAGGGCAATAATACATTTGCAGTCTTATTTTCTATCCCCTTTTTAATGATCCCTAACATCCTGTTTGCTTTTTTGACCGCCTCCGCACACTGTACGGACATCTTCAGAGAACTATCCACAATGACTCCAAGATCTTTTTCTTGACTCGTTGTAGCCAAATTAGCCCCCATCATATTATAGGTATAGTTGGGGTTATTTTTCCCAATGTGCATTACTTTACACTTATCCACATTAAATTTCATTTGCCATTTGGATGCCCAATCACTTAGTTTTGTGAGATCTTTTTGAAGTTCTTCACAATCTGCTTTGGTCTTGACTATCTTGAGTAGTTTAGTATCGTCTGCAAACTTAGCTACCTCACTATTTACCCCTTTCTCCAGATCATTTATGAATAAATTGAATAGGACTGGTCCTAGGACCGACCCTTGGGGAACACCACTAGCTACCCTTTTCCAATCTGAGAATTTACCATTTACTCCTACCCTTTGTTCCCTGTCTTTTAACCAGTTCTCAATCCATGAAAGGACCTTCCCTTTTATCCCATGACAACTTAACTTACGTAACAGCCTTTGGTGAGGGACCTTGTCAAATGCTTTCTGGAAATCTAAGTACACTATGTCCACTGGATCCCCCCTGTCCACATGTTTGTTAACCCCTTCAAAGAACTCTAATAGATTAGTAAGACACGATTTCCCCTTACAGAAACCATGTTGGCTATTGCTCAACAGTTTATGTTTTTCTATGTGACTGACAATTTTATTCTTAACTATTGTTTCAACTAATTTGCCCGGTACCGACGTTAGACTTACCGGTCTGTAATTGCTGGGATCCCCTCTAGGGCCCTTTTTAAATATTGGCGTTACATTAGCCGACTTCCAGTCTTTGGGTACCGAAGCCATTTTAAGGGACAGGTTACAAATCTTAGTTAACAGTTCCGCGACTTCACATTTGAGTTCTTTCAGAACTCTTGGGTGAATGCCATCTGGTCCCGGTGACTTGTTAATGTTGAGTTTATCAATTAATTCCAAAACTTCCTCTAGTGACACTTCAATCTGTGACAGTTCCTCAGATCTGTCACCTACAAAAGCCGGCTCAGGTTTGGGAATCTCACTAACATCTTCAGCCGTAAAAACCGAAGCAAAGAATCCATTTAGTTTCTCTGCAATGACTCTATCATCTTTAAGCGCTCCTTTTGTATTATCATCATCAAGGGGCCCGACTGGTTGTTTGGCAGGCTTCCTGCTTCTGATATACTTAAAAAACAATTTGTTATTACCTTTGGAGTTTTTGGCTAGCCGTTCTTCAAACTCCTCTTTGGCTCTTCTTATTACACTCTTGCACTTAAGCTGGCACTGTTTGTGCACCTTTCTGTTTGCCTCACTAGGATTTGACTTCCACTTTTTAAAGGAAGTCTTTTTACCTCTCAGTGCTTCTTTTACATGGTTGGTGAGCCATGGTGGCTCTTTTTTGGTTTTTTTACAGTGTTTCTTAATTTGGGGTATACAGTGAAGTTGGGCCTCTATTATGGTGTCTTTAAAAAGCGCCCATGCAGTTTTCAGAGATTTCACTTTAGTCACTCTACCTTTTAGCTTTTGTTTAACTATCCCCCTCATTTTTGTATAGTTCCCCCTTTTGAAATTAAATGCCACAGTGTTGGGCTGTTGAGGTGTTCTTTCCCCCACAGGGATGGTGAATGCTATTGTATTATGGTCACTAGTTCCAAGCGGTCCTGCTACAGTTACCTCTCGGACCAGCTCCTGCGCTCCACTCAGGATTAAATCTAGAGTTGCCTCTCCCCTTGTGGGTTCCCATACCAGCTGCTCCATGAAGCAGTCATTCAAAGTATCGAGAAATTTTATCTCTGCAATATGTCCTGAAGTGAAATGTTCCCAGTCAATATGGGGATAGTTGAAATCCCCCACCATTATTGGGTTTTTAAATTTGATAACCTGCCTAATTTCCCTTAGCATTTCATCATCGCTCTTACTATCCTGGTCAGGTGGCCGATAGTAGATCCCTAATGTTATATTGTCATGGAAGCATGAGATTTCTATCCATAGCGATTCTATGGAACAAGTGGATTCGCTTATGATTTTTACTTCATTTGAATCTACATTTTCTTTCACGTATAGTGCCACTCCTCCTCCCGTACGACCTGTTCTGTCCTTCCGATATATTTTGTACAAGGAATGATTGTGTCCCACTGATTGCTCTCTGTCCACCAGGTTTCTGTGATGCCTATTATATCAATATTCTCCTTTACCACTAGGCACTCTAGTTCACCCATTTTATTATGTAGACTTCTAGCATTTGTGTATAAGCACTTTAAAAACTTGTCCCTGTTTATTTGTCTGCCCTTTTTTAATGTGCCAGATTCTTTGTCATGTGGCTGTTTATCATCGGATCCGGCCCCCTCACCATCCTTTTCTGTCCTCTGTTCCTGACTATAACTATAACTATAACCTGGAGATTCCCTCTCGTCAGACTCTCCCTTAAGAGAAGTCTGTGTCCGATCCAGCTGCTCCTCTGCAGCAGTCGGCTTTCCCCCATCCTCTAGTTTAAAAACTGCTCTACAACCTTTTTAATGTTTAGCGCCAGCAGTCTGGTTCCCTTTTGGTTTAGGTGGAGCCCATCCCTCCTGTATAGGCTCCCCCCATCCCAAAAGTTACCCCAGTTCCTAATGAACGTAAACCCCTCCTCTCTACACCATCGTCTCATCCACGCATTGAGACTCTGAATCTCTGCCTGCCTACCTGGCCCTGCGCGTGGAACTGGGAGCATTTCTGAGAATGCCACCATAGAGGTCCTGGATCTCAATCTCTTTCCTAGTAGCCTAAATTTTGCTTCCAGGACATCTCTCCTACCCTTCCCTAAGTCATTGGTACCTACATGTACCACGACCACCGGCTCCTCCCCAGCACTACACATAAGTCTGTCTAGATGCCTCGAGAGGTCCGCAACCTTCGCACCAGGCAGGCAAGTCACCATACGGTTCTCCCGGTCATCACAAACCCAGCTATCTATGTTTGTAATGATCGAATCTCCCATTACTAACACCTGCCTTTTCCTAGCAACTGGAGTTCCCTCCCCCGGAGAGGCAACCTCCGTGCGAGAGGCAGCCTCAGCATCATCTGGAAGGAGGGTCCCAACTATGGGAAGGTTCCCCTCTGCTCCCGCTGACTGCTCTGCTTCCCTTGGGCATTCTTCCTCCTCAACAGCACAGAGGCTGTCTGAGCGGAGGTGGGACAATTCTACAGTGTCCCTGAAAGCCCCGTCGACAAAGCTCTCTGCCTCTCTCAGCTCCTCCAGTTCCGCCACCCTGGCCTCCAAAGCCCGCACGCGGTCTCTGAGGGCCAGGAGCTCCTTGCACCGAATGCAGACATACGACACCCGCCCACAAGGCAGGTACTCATACATTCCACACCCGGCGCAATAAACTGGATAGCCCCCACTCTGCTGCTGGGCTTCTGCCTGCATTGTCTCCTAGTTAATGAAAGAGTGGTTGAAAGAAAGGGGTTTTAGAGTATGGTTTTGAAGTATAGGTTATATGGGGACAGGGGACCAAGGAGGACCTATGGGGCCCCGCCCTCCCTTAAAACTCCCTTGCAAAACTCCCTGTTAGCAGCCCCTGTTCGCAAGCTCCCTGGTCGCTTATGTGTGGCTTTATAAAGCCCTGGCCTGGGTTAATGCCCCACCCACTGATTAAGGCTGATTAAGCTCAGCCAATCACCAGAGGCTTCAAGCTCTCAAACTTACCTTTGAGGCTCACAGCCTCCAACTGCCAGCTCTAGCACACAGTCCTTCAAACAGACAGACACCAACTCAAGCTCAGCACACAGCTCACAGCAGTAACCCCTAAACACACACCCCCCCCCAATACTACAGACAGTCACTTACCCCACAGATTCTGCAGTAGCTCCTCCTTCACCTGGAGAACTCCCTTGCAAAACTCCCTGTTAGCAGCCCCTGTTTGTTCCTAGTTTAGTGACTTTGTAACTCTTCATAGTCTGTTTTGGATTTAACTATCTTGAGTAATTTAGTATCATCTGCAACTTTCCCACCTCCCTGTTTACCCCTTTTCCCAGATCATTTTGAGTATAATGAACAGCATTAATCCCAGTACAGATTCTTGAAGGACCCCATTATTTACCTCTCTCTACTGTGAAAACTGAGCATTTATTCCTATTCTTTGTTTCCTGTCTTTTAACCATTTACTGTTCCATGAGGGGCTCTTCCTACTTATCCCATGACTCCTTACTTTGCTTAAGAGCCTTTGGTGAGGGACCTTCTCAAAGGCTATCTGAAAGTTCATGTGCACTAGTTTCACTGCATCACTCTTATTCACTCGCTTGTTGAACTCCTCAAAGTATTCTAGTAGATTGGTGAGGTATGATTTCCCTTTACAAAAGCCATAGTGACTTTTCCCCAACAGATTATGATCATCTATGTGTCTGATAATTCTCTATTATAGTTTCAACTTCACAGTAATGTTAGATTTACTGGTCTGTGATTGCCAGAATTGCCACTGGTGCTTTTTTTAAAAATGGCTATCACATTAGCTATCCATTTAAGTGATTTAATGATTTAAGTGACAGGTTACATACCATTGTTAGTAGTTCTGTAATTTCACATTTGAGTTCCTTCAGAATTCTTGGCTGAATAACATCTGGTCCTGGCGAGTTATTACTTTTTAATTTCTCAATTTGTTCCAAAAATCTCCTCTATTGACACTTCAGTCAGGGACAGTTCCCCAGATTTGTCATCTAAAAAGAACAGCTCAGACATGTCTTCCTCACATCGTCTGCAAGGAATTCATTTAGCTTTTCCTCAATGGCCTTGTCTTCCTTGAGTGCTCCTTTAGCACCTTGATCATTGTTTGGCACCCTTCTTGTTTTGATGTACTTCAAAAATGTTTTTGCTGTTAGTTTTTGTGTCTATTTCAAGTTGCACTTCCCATTTTTTTTTGGCCTGCCTGATTATACTCTTGAACTTGGCTTGCCAAAGCTATGCTCCTTTCTATTTTTTTCAGTAGGATTAGACTTCCAATTTTTAAAAGCTGGCTTTTTATCTCTAGCCGTCTCTTTTAGTCAATTCTCATGATGGCATTGCTTTTTGGTCCTCCTACCATTTATTTTCATGTGGGCATACATTTAGTTTGGGCCTCTCTTATGGTGTTTCTAAACAGGTTCCATTCAGCTTACAGACATTTCACTCTCGTGACTGTTCCTTTTAATTCCCTTTTAACTAGCCTCCACATTTTTGTGTAGTCCCCTTGTCTGAACTTTGAGGTCCTTTGGTATTTTCCCCCATAAGGATGTTAAATTTAATTACATTAAGGGTGCTATCATCGACCGGTTCCACTACAGTCACTTCTTGGACCAGATCCTTGTCCTCCACTTAGGACAAAATCAGGAATTGCCTCTTGGAATCATAGAATCATAGGGCTGGAAGGGACCTCACGAGGTCATCTAGTCCAACCCCTGCTAAAAGCAGAACCACTCCCACTAAATCACCCCAGCCAGGGTTTTGTCTAACCGGGCCTTAAATATCTTCAAAGACGGAGATTCCCCACCTCCCTAGATAGCCCATTCCAATGCTTCACCACCCTCCTAGTGAGAAAGTTTTTCCTAATATCCAACCTCGACCACCCCAGCTGTAATTTGAAACCATTGCTCCTTGTTCTGTCCTCTGTTACCATCTCGTCTCTTGTGGCTTCCATATTAAGCTGCTCCAAGAAGCAGTCATTAATGGGGTCTAGAAATTTGTTCTCTGTATCCCATCCCAAGACAATATATTCCCAGTCAATAGGGGAGAGCTGAAACCCCGCATTATTATTGGGTTTTCTGTTTTTGTAGCCTCTCTAATCTTCCTGAGTATTTCACAGTCGCTGTCACCATGTTGGTCAGGAATGAATCCCTATTGCAATATTCTTGTTATTCAAGCATGGAATTACAATCCAGAGAGCTTCCATGGATCAGTTTGATTCATTTAAGATTTTGACTGTCTTTGACTCTATGCTTTCTTTCCCCAGCTTGACCTACTCCGTCAAGCCCATATATTTTGTACACTGGTGTTGCCGTAGCTTTTAGCAGAGAGAGTCATCCACTGCTGGAACAAGCTATCAAGGTACAAGAGGGATTCTCCATCATGGACAACATTCAAATCAGAATTGGATATTTTTCTAAAAGATCTGCTCCTCAAATTATTGTAGGGCAGCTCTGTGGCCTGTGTTATTCACAGAGGCCCTCCAGCCTTGGAATCTATGAATCTCATTAAAGTGTCTGTAGCCATATGGACTGTCACAGGACAGAGAAAACTTTAGTGCAATGGCCAGGAGATGGCTCAGCTCATCCCCCCTCCCAGCCACACTACATAAGAATCCTCTCCAGCTATTAGCATTATTGGGACGGTGGCTCACGGGTCTTTAACAGTTTGGAGGTCACACACTAGCGGGCAGCTTACTTGCACACACGTTCCTTCTAGTAGGGTTGTTTCATCAGCATCTGTGACCTTTGCAGCCACCAGGGGCTTCTAACTTCCTGCAGAAAAGGCTCACGTGAAAGCGGGGGCAGTTGAGTTGACACCACCAAATAAAGCTCACAGTGATTGTACAGCAGCGAGAACCCTCCTGCCATACATGTAGAGTAAAACACAGACTGAATGAGCTCTCCCTGACATCTAGTGATGAACAGAGGGAAGACACTTTAGGAACAGATGGTATTTGCATAGACACGCCTACTCTGCCTAGGTGACCCAGCGACGGGCCTGATTTCCCAAAATCATCTATTTTGACAGTGTTGGGTTAAAATTCACTTGAGTACTGAATGCAGAGGTAATGACGTTCTTATCCTTACTGGCAAGTTCCAGAGCGGGAGCCGTGGCAATCTAGTTCAGCAAAATAAACAAGGAGTCCTGGGGCACTTTTAAAGACTAACACATTTATTTACCGCATGAGCTTCCGTGGGTGAAGTCCCACTTCATCCAGATACTAGACAATGGAAAACTTACAGTATGGGAGGGAAAGATAAATCCTGTGATTACATTTCACTGCATCAGGTCAGATTACCTCAGCAAATCAAACCAGTTGTATAGATCCAAACCATGTGGAACAACATATCCAAGGTGGTGAGGCGGAGACAGGTGAGAATCAGTGTTTGCAATGAAAAAGAAAGGAGTGCTGTGGCTCTGGTAAAGACTGATGTTTGTAATGAGAAAGCCAGTTCACGTCTCTATTCAAACCCAAATTGATGGTGTCAAATTTCCATGTGAATTAACTCTGTGGTTTCTCTCTGAAGCTTTGATTTAGAATTAGCCTGTTTAAGAACTGTAACAGACATGTCTTTAATGGAGTGACATTACTCTTTAAAGGTTCACAGGGCTCCTTCTTTGTGTTTATTACAAACAAAGAATGGTTTTACTGGACAGATTTAAGAAATCAAAAGGAACCGATCAATGAGTCACTCATCCCTTGCCCGGGATCCTGCTCCAGGAGCAGGTCCAGAGCAAAGGATACAGGGAGAGTCGTCGCTCTCCTTGCACTCCTACTCTGCTTCCCCTGGGTGCATTTCCCCTTGGCTGGCAGCCTGGAGGAACTCAGCCGTCTGTGCTCTCAGCCCTCCCCACTCCATTAGAGCCGGATTGGATTTCCGGACCATAATGGACACTTCCCCCGCTCACAGCGTTGAAGGCTGAGGAAGAGATTAGCTTTTCCCCAGAGGGTAACGTGTGCTGTGTGACAGACGGAGGCTTGGTGCTGCCCCGCTGGGGGAGGACGCTGTGACTCCCCGCCGCGAGCTGGGAATTACTGAGTCTGGCAGCCGCAGCCGACAGGCTCTGGGGGAAGCTACAGTCACTCCTGGATTGTGCACTAAGCTCAAGCTCCAGAGAACAAACGTTCTGGCTGAGGAAAGCTTGTGTCACCATGTCTCAGCGGTGCACAGCCAAGAAAGATACGTTCAGGACAAACCACTGAAAACCAGGGTGAACGCACCCTGCATGTCTGGTTAGCTCATCATTAGATTATACCAAACCAGCAACAAATGGGAACTTCTGCCTCAGCACACCAGTTAGCAAGACCCCAAAAATGCAGCCTCCAGAGGCATTCCAGCTCCTGTCTCACCCCCAGACCCTGGGCTCTGTGGTGAGAGGTTGCTGAAAACCCATTTGAGCACAATAAGGGGCCATCTGATCCCAAGAAAGCAGCCCCTTACCCAGGTCAATCTAGAATGCAGAGCTCACCCAGCGAGCACACTGCTGCCGTCCTTCGGTAACGATCAACTAATGGCTCAATAAAAGAGTAGAAATGGTTAATAAAGCATCACTGTCCATAGCTCGAAGCAGAGATGGAATAAATTGCTGTCCTGTAATGTCTCTGGTATCCTCCAAAAGATTGGACAGTCCTCAGCCCCTAGTTCAAAATTCTCCTTTTACTTGTAAATCCACAGGCCAGAGAGTTAGAGCAGGAAAGAGGCAAATGGAGATATCTCAGGGATCTTTTATATCTTCTGCTGTGTACCTGGAAATTTACTGTTTCAAACACAGCTCACAGCATCTATTGCAGAAAGTTACAGGCCCAAGATGGAGGCCAGGATCGCAAGACCATATCACATGTCCTTATGACTCTCAAAGGAAAAACTGGCCATATTCTTGCTGAGGTGTCCAAAGGAAGGTTTACTGGGTGGATGTAGCTAGTAGCATTTGGCCATATAGGATGGTGAATGCCAGTGAAAATGAGGTAGAATATGAGGCTAAAATAGAGAAAGAACAAGTTAAAAATTACTCAGACAAGTTAGATGTCTTCAAGTCAAGGCCTGATGAAATGCAACCCCTAGAATATTCAAGGAGCTGACTAAGGAGATACCTGAGCCATTAGCGATTATCTTCAAAAAGTCATGGAAGACAGTAGAGATTCCAGAGGACTAGAAAAGGGCAAATATAGTGCCCATCTATTCAAAGGGAATAAGAACAACCCGGGCAATTACAAGCCAGTCAGCTTAACTGCAATACCTGGCAAGATAATGGAGCAAATGATTGAGCAGTCTATTTGCAAACACTTAGACTATGTCTACACTTGCTAAAATTAGTTCGAATTAGTTAGTTCGAACTAAGTAATTCAAACTAATTTTAGTTAGTTTGAATTAGCTTAATTCGAACCAGCATGTCCACACTGGAACGTTAGTTCGAACAAAGCAAGCACTTGCTTCTTTCGAATTAGCGACCCCCATTCATTTCAATGGCCAGTTAATTCAAACTAAGAAATTAGTTCAAATTAACATGGCCACATTGGTTAATTCGAACTAGTTAGTTCAAATTAACCCCTTAGTTCGAATTTGCCAGTGTAGACATAGCCTTAGTGTTTCTCCTAAGTAAAATAAGATGATACATAATTGTCAGCATGGACTTGTCAAGAACAAATCACATCAAGCCAACCTGATAGCTTTCTATGACAGTCTAACAAGTCTTGGAGATAGAGTGTGGGGATAAGCGGGAGATTTTGCTGTCCATATAGCTTCATCAATTCATTCATGGCGTCAATCTTTATTTGTATCAATCTCTATCTTTATATAGTTTTCATTGATTCATGATTTCATTCACAACTTTGTGTCAATCTTTGTATAGTCTTAATTGGTTCATGATGATTGTCATTTGTAATGAGTTCCTATTTGTAACATTGTTAATAGGATTACCCTCCATAACCCTACCTCATTTGTGACTGCTGGGGAGCGCTGGACTCAAACCCCTGCCCTTGTTGTTCTCTTAGCTAGGAAAGAACCAGGGGGGGGAAGGGGGTCAGCTTTCCTGCTGAGCCACTCTCTCCCAGCCTGCAGTGTTGTATAAGTTTATGCCTATCTATCCTTAGGCAATAAGTAGGTCCAGTTTTGTCCAGTTTCTGCAACATTTGGAGAAAAGTGTAACATCTGAAGTAAAGTAACCTGCCTCAGCCATACGCCATATTGAAAATGTAAGACTCCATTTGACCAGTTTACCCCCTCTTGTGTAAAACTCCCTCTAGACTTTTAGAATGAATAGGTAACATTATCTGAACAAGGTGTGGATGGAGGGTGTATGTATGTGTGAACCAGTCCCAAACTGCCGGCTTGTCCTGATGAAGTGCGAAGTCCACCCTAACAGCTGAAGAATGTGAACACATCCCTAAAAGCAAAAGAAGGATCCACCGCAGAAACAAAAGAATAAAGTTAATCAAGATATCAAAAATGAGCTGGAAGTCACATCCACAATTGCCTGGTGGCTAACGGACACACAGAGCTCCTGGAGCAGCGTGACAAAGCAGGAAAGATCTATAAAAGACTGGGTGAGACTCCAAAGTTTGGGGGAAAAGGTTCTGCATACCACCTAACAGAAAGGAGCGTCGGTGCGCACCCCACAGAGACTCCGCTCCCCCTCATGTTCAGCTTCCCCGGCCAGGTAGCTGCCACGAGGAACGAACTCCAGCAATGGACTTCAGCAATGGACTCAAGCCATGATCCGGACTGGTAATTGTATGAACTGCAGAATATCTTCTGGTGTGTTTGGGCGCGTGGACAAATGTGTGTGTGTGTGTATAGGTATAAGCTAGCTTATAATTTTGTTTTTTTCTCTAATAAACACAGTGTGTTGCCTTTTCCCCTTGAAAAGATCTCGGGTACTCTTTTTGTATAACAAGAAGGGAAATAGTAAATATGGTATATCTTGACTTTAATAAGGATTGCACAGATACAAAATGGGCAGTGACTGCCTAGGAAGGAGTACTGCGGAAAGGGATCTGGGTGTCATAGTGGACCACAAGCTAAACATGAGTCAACAGTGTAATGCTGTTGCAAAAAAAGCAAACATCATTCTGGGATGTATTAAAAGGTGTATTGTAAGTAAAACATGAGAAGTAATTCTTCCGCTCTACTCCGCCCTGATTAGGCCTCAACTGGAGTGTTGTGTCCATTTCAGGAAAGATGTGGAGAAATTGGAGAACGTCCAGAGAAGAGCAACACGAATGACTAAAGGTCTGGAACACTTGACTTATGAGGGAAGATTGAAAGAGCTGGGTTTGTTTAGTCTGGAAAAGAAGCGACTGAGTGGGGACAGAATACCAGTTTTAAAGTACCTAAAAGGTTGTTATGAGGAGGAAGGAGAAAAATTGTTCTCCTTAACCACCAATGATAGGACAAGAAGCAATGGGCTTAAATTATGGGAAGGGAGGTTTAGGTTGGACATTAGGATAAAATTCCTAACTGTCTGGGTGATTAACCACTGGAATAAGTTGCCTCAACAGGTTGTGGAATCTCCATCATTAGAGGTTTTTAAGAGCTGGTCAGACAAACACCTGTCAGGGATGGTTAAGAGGGTACTTGGTCCTGCCATGAGTGCTGGGGACTGGACTCGATGACCTCTCATGGTCCCTTTCAGTTCTGTGATTCTATGATTTGATCCTGTCTCTCATGACTTTCTCATACACAAACTAGAGAAATACAATCTAGATTTAGCCACTATAGGTTGGCTTGCTGGAAAACCATTCCTAGAGAGTAATCATCAGTGGTTCACCATCAAATTGGAAGGACATATCGAGCAGGGTCCCTTAGGGATCAGTTCTGGATCTGGGTCTGTTTAATCTTGTCATCAATGATTTAGATAATGGCATAGAGAGTACGCTTATAAAGTTTGTGGATGATACCAAGCTGGGAGGTATTCAAGAGCTTTTGGAGATAGGATTGAAATTCAAAGTGAGCTGGACAAACTGGATAAATGGTCTGAAGTAAATAGGATGAAATTCAATAAGGACAAATGTAAAGTGCTCCACTTGGGAAGGAACAATCAGCTGAACAGATACAAAATGGGAAATAGCTCCCTAGGAAGAGTTCTGCAGAAAGGAAGTTCTGCCCCATTTACAGCAGGGAAATCCACTGTCTGCTCCCCATTATTGAGAGCAACGTTTGTCGCAGTTACAAAGTCTCTCGATAGCCCTGGGTGGCAGGTAGCTATTAGCTGTGGCTGACCCTGCAGAGAAGCAATGTAACTTGTCCAGACTCTGGTGGAGCTGGCAATCTGGAGTTCTTGCATCACTCGTGACACTTGTAAGCCTTCCACCACATGCTGTCAGCAGTGATAAGGGCTGGGTTCAATGTGTGGGGTTCCTTTAACATTGCAACACAGAACCGGCTGGAGTGCACTGCCCACCCACTACCACCACCCAAGTCCCCTCAAGAGAGAACATCGGAGGCAGAGGATTCCCCAGGTTCCTGGGGGAGGAGATCAGGGTGGCTGGAAGCTTGAATGCTGGTTGGACAAACAGATGAAGCAGCACCAAGCCTGTCTCAGTCAGGTCGGTACTACAAGGATAACCCTGGCCTGGTCCTGTCTGAGCTTGTTCATCACTCTTCGTACTAGTGGTGTTGAAGGGCATGCATAGGGGGAAGGAGAAAGAGGGGGGCTGGAGAAAGGAGAAAGAGGGAAGGAGGAAAGAGCCTGCTAAAGAATGGTGAGTTAGGTATCCTCTTGGGTGGAGTAGAGGGCACTTCTTGTTGCTGAATGTGGCAGAGATCTACCTGTGGAAGTCCCCAACTCTGGAATTCCCATGAAGAATTTGAGGGCGCCACTCCCATTCACACTGCTGGGAGACATGCCTGCTAGGCAGATTGGCTGTGACATTCTGGGCTCCCAGAAGGTAAAAGGCTGAGATTTGAATCTGATGGGCTATACACCAAATCCAAGACTTTATAGCTTCGGTGCCCAGGGAGCTGGCTCTTGTTCCTCCCCATTGGTTGATAGAGAACATGCCAGCACAGTGTTTGTCATCATCCAGGTGGACTTGCCCTTGGTGAGGGATGGGAACTGAAGGCAGGCATTCCCAACGGCCCTGAGTTTCAACAGTGGGTTGATAAGGAGATCGGTTTCCTGAGATGACCGTCTGCCCTGAGTCGTGAAGGTATTGAGGTGTGCTCCCACCCGAGCAGAGATGTGTCTGTTCTCACAGATATTGTTGGAGCTGGGCAGATGAAAGGAAGACCTGTGCAGACAGTGAGTTGATTTTTCCACCAGCCTAGGGTGTTCTTCACTGGGAGAGGAACCAGGACCTGTTTCTCTAAGCTGTCTCTGGTCAAGGAATAGATCCTTCTGAACCAGTCCTGACAGCAATGGATGAACAGTCTTGCATGCTTGGGCATGAAGGTGCTCTGGCTGCCAACAAAGCCATGGACATTGCTACAAACTGTGTTCTCAGTACAGGGGCTAATGCAGGTTTTTTAATGTTTAACTGGAAACCCAGCTCCTGGAAGAGGAAGAAACTATGTGGGTAAAAGTTGGTATTGCTGTCTAAGATCAGCCCTTGAGTAGCTAGTCATCAAGATACAAGACGACTACAATCAATTCTCACCAAATTAAGCCTCCAACGTCGTTGGAACAGGGTTGGGGCCAAAGTGAGACCAATGATCCTGGCCCACAGTAAAATGTAGCTCTTTTCTGTCTGTGGGTCGTATGGCTATATGGAAACAGAAGCCCTGTATGTTGAGGGCTGAAAGCCAAGCTTTTGCATACGGAGAAGTATTTAGAGCTGTCAAAGTCACCATCCTCAGCTTCTGAGACTTTCTGAATGTGTTCAGTTATTTCAGTTCTAAAATCAGCCTCCACCCTCTGTTCTTTGGAACAAGAAAATCCTATGAGTCAAACCCTTTCCTCTCCTGATCAGATCGGCTCTATCACTCATAAGAGAAGGAAAGAATGCACTTCTTGGCTGATATAGTGGCATGAAATAGGTCCCTCAGGGGGAGGGCGAACTGCAGTGGGGCAGGAGGGAGGAGTCAAATGGGAACCTCCCCATCAAAATTGCTGTTCTGCAGATGACTTGTTTTTGCTGAAGAACGGTGAGGCACTCTCATCCTTTGGAATCTTGGTCTCTTCCTAGGTGGTTCTGTGAAATCCAGAGAACTGGCCAGGGCGTGAACTTTGGGCAGTTTGAGATCTGCTAAATCTCTTCTTGCCTGTAGACCGGGCCAGATAAACTGGCCCAGGGGCCTCGGGCTTCCCCCCACCGCGGAGCCCCCCGCCTGGGCCCCCCAACTGCATCGCTGGGGGGGCCCTGGGGCCCAAGAGCACTCCTGCCTGGTCAGTCTGCAGAGGCCTGTCCCCCTCCTCCACAAAGGCCAGAGCTGAGCAGCGGGGCTGAAGTCTGGGGCCCCTTTTGGCCAGGGCCCAGGGATTAAGCCCCTAAAGCCCCTCGTGGAGGATGATGCGGAAAAGGCTGAAGTACTCAATGCTTTTTTTACTTCAGTCTTCACAGGGCGGGCCAGCTCCCAGGCTACTACACAGGGTAACGCGGACTGGAGAGAAGAGTGGCCCTCGGTGATGGAAAGTCAGGTTAGGGAACACTTAATGAAATTGGATGTGCACAAGTCCATGGGGCCGGATGAACTGCATCCAAGGTTGCTGAGGGAGTTGGGGGAAGTGATTGCAGAGCCGCTGGCCATTATCTTTGAGAACTCGTGGCGAACGGGGGTGGTCCCGGAGGATTGGAAAAAGGCAAATATAGTACCTATCTTTAAGAAAGGGAAAAAGGAGGATCCGGGGAACTACAGACCGGTCAGCCTCACCTCAATCCCTGGGAAAATCATGGAGCAGGTCCTCAAGGAATCCATCCTGAAACACTTGGAAGAAAATAGAGTGATCAGGAACAGTCAACATGGATTCACCAAGGGCAAATGGTAACTGACCAACCTGATTTCCTTCTATGATGAGATGACTGGATTTGTGGATGCGGGAAGAGCCGTTGACGTGATATACCTTGACTTTAGCAAGGCTTTTGATACGGTTTCCCACAGCATTCTCGTCGGCAAGTTAAGGAAGTATGGGTTGGACGAGTGGACCGTAAGGTGGATCGAAAACTGGTTAGATCAACGGGCTCAGCGGGTAGGAATCAATGGCTCGATGTCTGGTTGGCAACCGGTAACGAGTGGAGTGCCCCAGGGGTCGGTCCTGGGGCCGGTTCTATTCAACATCTTCATTAATGATCTTGATGATGGAATAGACTGCGTGCTTAGTAAGTTTGCGGATGACACCAAGTTGGGGGGAATGGTAGATACTCTGGAGGGCAGGGACAGGATCCAGAGAGACTTGGACAAATTGGAACACTGGGCTGAAAGAAACCTCATGAGGTTCAACAAAGACAAGTGCAAAGTCCTGCACTTAGGACGGAAAAATCCCATGCACTGCTACAGGCTGGGGACCGATCGGCTAAGTAGCAGCGCTGTAGAAAAGGACCTGGGAGTTATGGTGGACGGGAAGATGAATATGAGCCAACAGTGTGCCCTTGTTGCCAAAAAATGCCAATGGCATATTAGGCTGCATCAGTAGGAGTATCTGCACCAGCAGATCGAGGGATGTGATAATTCCCCTCTATTCGACACTGGTCAGGCCGCATCTGGAGTACTGTGTCCAGTTTTGGGCTCCCCACTACAGAAAGGATGTGGACAAATTAGAAAGAGTCCAGCGGAGGGCAACAAAAATGATTAGGGGGCTGGGGCACATGACTTATGAGGAGAGACTGAAGGAACTAGGCTTATTTAGTCTACAGAAGAGAAGACTGAGGGGAGATTTGATAGCAACCTTCAACTACTTGAAGGGTTGCTCCAAAGAGGAGGGAGCTAGGCTGTTCTCGAAGGTAACAGAGGACAGAACAAGGAGCAATGGTTTCAAATTACAGCTGGGGAGGTCAAGGTTGGATATTAGGAAAAACTTTCTCACTAGGAGGGTGGTGAAGCATTGGAATGGGCTATCTAGGGAGGTGGTAGAATCTTCATCTTTGGAGATTTTTAAGGCTCGGTTAGACAAAACCCTGACTGGGGTGATTTAGGGGGAGTGGTCCTGCTTTTTAGCAGGGGGTTGGACTAGATGACCTCGTGAGGTCCCTTCCAACCCTATTATTCTATGATTCTATGATTCTATGAAAGCCCCTTTGATAATCTGGTCCTGCCTGTAGAGGCGTAAGAGACCTCCACATGGCCCTGGAGTTCTTCAGCATGTGTAAGGACTCATCTATAGTCCCTGAGAAGAGGTTCTGCCCATCGAACGGAAGATCCCCACCAGTATTCTGCACTTCGCTCAGGATCTCAGAGAGCACATAATAACGGCCGTGAAGATGGATCTGGCGGCAGGGTCTCCAGCATCTAAGGACACTTGGTGGGAGGTTCTGGCCACTAGTTGACCCTCCACGGTGATGACTGGAAGTGCTCTCTGTGCTCCTAAGGAAGATGTTCACTAAAGGCTGAAGCTGTTGGAACTGGTCCGTCACACTCAGCCATGAGTGCCTGATAGCGTACGTGCCAGACCTGCCAGGTTGTGATGAATGTACCTTTGCCCAGGAAGGTCTAGTGTCTTCTGGCCCTTATCATAAGGAGAAGACCTGGAGTAATGCTGTTTACCACTCTCTGGCTATGTCTACACTTGCACTTTTAAGTCGACTTTAACTAAGTCGACTTAACTAAGTCGACTTTAAGTCGCCTTAGTAAAGTCGACTTAGTGTGTCTACACCTGAAATTAAAGTCGACTTAAAGGGGAACTTACAAAGTTGACCTAGAGCATCCACACTGGTCGACTCTGTGGGGCTAGGGGGACCTTGGGCAGGTCCACAGTGGCGGGGGGGAGCACCCCCTGTGTACAATGGGGCAAAGGGGGACAGGGACCCTGGCAGGGCAGAGCCCTGAGTGTGACACTGTCTGGATTTAGGGAAGCATTTATGATATTATTTTGTATGGGTATCTCATAAATGCTATAATCCATAGGAACTATGTCATGTTTGGTATCAATAGAAAGGTAGTAATTTGCTGGGAATGATTATATAGTTTATGTCTAGGACTTCTATTTGAATTAGAGGTTAAGAATTTGATGTTATATCCATACTTTAACTTGTGTCATTAGACGGGAGGGTGTGAACAACCATTGTCTCCTTAATGTTTAGGAATTTTCCAGGTAGAATGGTCCCAGGGAGTATCCTGATGAGCCATTAAGGATACAATGGTTGTATTCTTTATGTCCTCAATGGCGCCCCATCGGGCGCACCCAGGGGAACACCACGTCAGGCAGCAGCCGGGGAGGAATCACTCACAAACGGAGCAAGCCCTGGAACTCTGGTGGTGTGGTGATCATATTTGGGACTGCACAGCTCTCTGCTGGCAGACCGAGGTCATGCCATCATTGACAGGTGGCCCCATAAAAGGTGTCACCCACCCTTGTCTCAGATGGAACAGAGAGCTGGTGGGGCCGATGCACCAGGCAGGGCGGCAGGTGACAAGGCACCTGGCAGAGCGACAGACGCACGGATGCAGAGGGAGCAGTTCTTCAGCAGTCTTGGAGCAGGATACCTGCCGGGGTGGGGAGATGCAGCGTCTGGTGGGGACAAGAGCAGAGGCTGAGAAATGGCCAGCTGAGGGGGCTGGGAGGAGGTGGGTCTCCGCTGCCCACCCAGGGCAGCGTCAGGGTCCAGGCGACAGGCGAACGTTTCTAACCATCAGAGGAGAGACGTTCTGGAACAACGTCCCCAGGGGAGCAGTGGGGGAAAAATCCCAGCTGGCTTCCAGACTGTGTGAGAGACATTTATGGAGGGGATGGGACGATGGGACAGCCTATAATGGCACATAGCCAATCCGCGATGGCTATTGGCAAATACCTCCAATGGCTGGTGATGGGGCAGTAGATGAGGAAGGCTCTGAGTTACTGCAGAGAATTTGTTCCCACATCTCCAGCCAGTGGGCCTCATCCACATGCTCAGGGGCTAACTGATCACTATATCTGGGGTCAGGAAGAAATGTTTTCCCCACGGCAGACTGGCAGAGACCCCTAGGAGGTCACCTTCCTCTGCAGCCTGTGGCCTGGATCCCTGGCATGTTTAAACTAGTAGAAATGGTGGATTCGCTGTCACTTGAGGTTTTTATGTCTCATTTGAGGACGTCGGTGACTCAACCAGAGGTCAGGGCCTGTCAGAGGAGCGGGTGAGGTTCTGGGCTGACCCACTAACTGGGATGGTCAAGGATAGAAATACCAGTCTGCCATCCCATACACCCTAGTGGTGGGCATGGGGAGTACATCCGGACACTGGGGCATCTCCCCTGCCCCCCAATTCTTGCGCCAGCTCACCCCCTGCAGCCTCCTCTGCTCT
>VOCT01095581.1:0-33130 GCA_007922175.1 Pelusios castaneus | reverse complement strand
GATCTGGGGCGGGGATGGCGGGAGGGCTGTGGGTCGGGACTGAGGGGTGTTAGTTCTGTTGGGGTGGGGGGGGGTCTCACTCCCACACTGCCTGGCCCACACTAGTGCATTTCACAAGCATCACCCCACCAAACAAATGCTCCCAAGCGCCTTTGCACGGGGCAGGAGCCCTGCCCAGTGGGGCTCAGCCTGGAGGCGCTGTAAAGCAGCCCAGTAAAGCAGGTTAACACGTTGCTCAGGCTTTCCACCCCCCACGCCTCCTCCAGGAACTGGCGATGAACCCTCCCTGCCCCCCCCCCATTATTTATTTATTAGCAGGACTCATTACCAACGGGGGATGCACTTAGTGCAGGCAGCAGGGCGCTCAGCACGGCGGCTGTAATGATCTCAGACCCTCCACATGCAGCCCCAGCTGGTCCCAACCCCCCACACCCACCATCTGGCCATGCACCAGCCTGGCGCCAACTCTCCTGTCTGACTCCTGAGCTCTGGACCCCCCAGTTCCCCTTCACCCCTGCATGGAGCCCCAGGACTCCACCCAACTCTGCCCCGTCAGCCTCCTCCAACCTGGGCGGTCAGGGTCCCAGACAAAGCGACCTGTTCCCAGAGTGATTCTCTGTTGCCCCAACCCACTGCCCAGGGGAACCAGGCTGCCCCACATGGATGGATGGGTTGGATGGATGGACTATACAGCGGATAGAAAGCTGGCTAGATCATCAGGCTCAACGGCTAGCAATCAATGGCGCGATGTCTAGTTGGCAGCCGGTAACGAGTGGAGTGCCCCGGGGGTCAGTGTTGGGGCTGGTTTTGTTCAAGATCTTCATTAATGATCAGGAGAACAGGGTAGATCACACCCTCAGCAAGTTCATGGAAGACACGAAGCTGGGGGAAGTGGTAGATACCCCGGAGCACAGGGACAGAGTGACCTAGACAAATTGGAGGATTGAGTTAAAATAAAATCTGATGAGGTTCCACAAGGACAAGTTCAAAGTCCTGCACTCAGGATGGAAGAATCCCAGGCACTGCTACAGGCTGGGGACCGACTGGCCGGGCAGCAGGTCTGCGGAAAAGGACCTGGGGGTTCCAGTGGACAAGAAGCTGGACGAGTCAACAGTGTGTCCTTATTGCCAGGAAGGCCGATGGCGGCATATTGGGCTGCATCAGGAGGAGTGGAAGGAATTTTCCCCCAGGGCTGATTGGCCTGGGCTCTGGGGGTTTTTCACCTTCCTCTGTAGCACTGGGCATGGTTCACCTACCAGTGAATTCTCTGTATCTTAAAGTCCTTAAATCCTGATTTAAGGAGGTAAATAACTCAGTGATAGGTTGGTGGCCTATTGCTGGAGTGGGTGGGTGAGGTCTTGAGGCCTGCATTTTGCAGGAGGTCAGACTAGATGATCGTACTGGTCCCTTCTGACCTTACAGTCTATGAGTCTATGAGTGTTGCCAGCAGATGGAGGGATGTGATTAGTCCCCTCTATCTGGCACTGGGGAGGCCACATCTGGAATACTGTGTCCAGTTTTGGGCCCCTAGTACAGAAAGGATGTGGACAAATTGGAGTGTCCAGTGGAGGGCAACAAAAATGATGAGGGGCTGGGGCACATGACTGTTGAGGAGATGCTGAGGAAATTGGGCGTGTTCAGTCTGCAGAAGAGAAGACTGAGGAGGGATTTGTTAGCAGCCTTCAACTACCTGAAGGGGGTTCCAGGGAGGATGGAGCCAGGCTGTTCTCAGTGGTGGCAGAGGACAGAACAAGGAGCGATGGTCTCACGTTGCAGTGGGGGAGGTCTAAGTTGGATACGAGATTCCCTACGAGGGTGGTGAAGCCCTGGGACGGGTTCCCCAGGGAGGTGGTGGAATCTCCATCCTTAGAGGTTTCTAAGCCCAGCTGGACAAGCCCTGGCTGGGATGGTTTAGTTGGGGCTGGTCCTGCTCTGAGCAGGGGTTGGACTAGACACCTCCCGAGGCCCCTTCCAACCCTCATCTCCTGTGACCCTTGGGCCCGCCTACAAAGCCCACCAGGCCAGGCTGGCTACGATCCCTGGCCAGAGAGGCAATGGGCAGCCAGGTGTGGAGAGAACTGAGCATCACAGGCACGGCCAGCATTCTCCCGGGTCCACTCGCTTGGAAGAGAAACGTTCGATCCAGGTCTCCGCGAGCAGGCTGGACACTACGAGGTGTGACAGGTGACGCTGCACCCCTGGGTGTTTCCTCTAACACCGCCGGGTGTGCTCGGGCAGCACTGGACCCCCCCCCCCCCACTGCCAACATGACCTAGGGTGTCCTTGGGACCTGTGCTGCACCGACCCCTGGGCAAACTGAGACCAGCCTGGGGTAAAATCTCCCAGGGAACCCAGCTCTCCTTCCTCCCCTCTAGCTGCGTCCTGCCCCCCTCTCACACCTCCCCATGGGCAGGCTGGCCACTTGCCCACGTACGCCAGACTCCCGCTTCTCTGTGGTTTGTCCCCAGCTGGTAACGAGAGAAAATTGGGCATGGTATTGTTTAGCATCCGACGGGGCCTCCATCCCCGCTAGCTCCTGCCGGTGGGCGCTGGGAGGGCCAAGACTCGGGGAAATCAGATCTGCCTCGTGCTATGCGGAGCCAGAAGCAAGTCCGAGGTGCCATCCCCTGGCACGCTGACTGCTGCCCACCCCACTGCCGGGCACTGGCCCCCCTGCTGGGCGTGGCCCCCAGCAGCATGGAGGGGCAGGGACCCTGGCCCGGGCACCCTATGCCTGGGTCAGGCCTGAGCCTTCCCAGCATGGCCCCGTGGGAGAGACGGGGGCTCAGCGACCTGGATGCTGCCATGCAGGGGAAGCCAGCAGCCCTGGGGAGAGGGAGCAGGGCCCTGCCAGGGCATCAGGCAATAACCATCAGCTCCGTCCAACACCCCTGTGAGCCAGCAGGGGCACAAACCACCCTGATGGGCCTGCGTCCCTCCGGCTGCCAACACTGACTAACGGTCAGGACGTAGCAGGCTCATACACTGGGGTTCCCACGGCCCTGGTCGAGAATCTCAGAGCCAGGTAATGGGATGTTAAAGGGACTCCAGAGCCATCCGATCCCCTCCTGAGCCCCCAGCGTAGCCACTGCCCTGCCCCCACCCCAGCCTCCAGCAACACCACTGCTCCCACCGCTGCCACCATGTCCCTGAGTCCAGCACCACAATCGCATCCCTCCTGTCCCCAGCTCTGCTGCCACCCCCTGCTGAACTAGAGATGCTGTCACTCTCCCAACCCCGCAATGGACTGGCCCCGGTACCTGGGTACTGGAGTGGGATGTCAATCTTGGGCCCGATGACGTAGTGTCCCTCCTCCAGGCTGTGCGCGGTCACTGTGGTCCACTGGCGGCAGGAGTGAATGAGAAGCACGTCCCGGTCACTCACCCCTTCCACGTACTCTCCTGCAGCGGGGACAGAGGGAGCCCTGAGCCCTGGGCATCAGCTGCTGCTGCCCTCCCCCCCGATGCCTCCTGCCCCAAAGAGCCATGGGCACCATGGGAGAGGATATCCCAGAATGCCCTCGGCTCTGCCACTGCACCACAGAGCATCAGCACACCGGAGCCACTGGGGGGAACAAGGCATGGGAAAGACAGCAACCTCCGCAGGCTCTTGGGAGGACCAGCCTGAGGACAGGGCTGAGAGACAGGACTCCTGGGTCCAACCCCGCTCCACTGGGCTTGGTGGCCTGAGACACGTCGAACCTCACTTTCCCCTTGGACGGTTTTTGTTTTTGTTTTGCTGGATCAGTTTTTATTCTTCTGGCCTGCAAGGAAAGACGAAACACCCTGAATGTTTGGCCGTGAGAGAAGGAGACCGAGGGGAGATCTGAAAACACTCCTCCAGCACACGACAGGCTGTTATCACTGGGAGGGTGACAAAGAGCTTCCACGTCCCCTGAAGGAGCACCAGAAGAAATGGATCTAGTCTGCAGGAAGGGAGACTGAGGCTGGATATTAGGAAACCTTCTCAGTGCAGTTAAACACTGGGAGGGGACGGCGTTCCAAGGGAGGCCCCTGGAGGGGGCGTTTAAGACCAGGTTGGCCAGCCCCCTGTCAGGGATGGCCTACGTGACCTCTCAAGATCCCTTCCAGCCCTACACTGCTCTGATTGTGTGCTCTGCCGCAGGAGGTCCTCACCGGGAGGGTGTGAGACTTAATTAGAGATCAGCCAGTCTCTGCCCCCAATTAGCAACCAGGCCAGCTGTAAAGGTGCAAGCGAAACGAAAACACGCTTGTCATCAACACAGAGCAGTGCGGCCACAGTGAGTTTGTGCTGGTTTACCTGGCACAATTAGGTGTGTAAACAAGACCTTAGGAAGGGGTGTAGGGAGCACCACAGACTGTCCCCCCCCCACACGTACCCACTCCCTCCATTTCCCATGGCACTCTGAGGGCCTCCTTGGGGACAGGAACTCCTTTTTGAGCCATGTCAGCTCTCGTCCGCGGGAGCACCCCGTCACTGCGGGCCATGTGGCACCGCATCGAAGCAGATCTTGGACCAGGAGAGCGGCGATGGCTGTCCAACTCAGGACACCCCAATGCTAGGGCCGCCCCGGGGAAAAGCTGAGGGTGACGGACATTCCTGCCCCCCAAGCCTGCTGAAGAGAGAGCTGGAGATGAGAGAGCAGGGAGATGAGAGAGCCGTGCAGCAGAGTCTAGCCAACTTGGAGTTTGCACAGCACCTAAGGTTTGCTGAGCTCTTCCCTCTTCCCCCACCCTTAGCTGGGCAGTGCCTATTGGCTGGCCTGGCAGGTAATTCCATTTCTCTCGTGGAGTACGGGCACATCGGGCATCAGTTGATCCTGACCCGGCAATTCAAGAGACCTCAGTTCTAGTCTCAGCTGGGCAGGTGCCCTGGACAAGTGGTTTCCTTTGCTATGCCTCAGTTTCCCCACTCTGTGCCTCAGTTTCTCCATCTGTGAAGAATGATCCTGCCCTCCCTGGCAACGCGCTGCAAGATCTAATGATGAAGGGCAGTAGAGGTCGCTGGGAATTTTCGTTATTATCTGTCCTGGGGTTTCCCGGATCGCTGTGAGGTCACTAACGTTTTTGCAGGCTGGGGGGGAGGGGCACGCCTCCTCTCTACACTTCTCTTCAACCTGACCGTTGCGTGTGAAACGGTGACACCGTTCCGCCAGCTGCCGTGAGAAGCCCCGCGCCTCCTTTGAAACGGGCATCGTGAAAACCCAGGGCTGGTCCTAGATCTTCACCCCAAGCTTAGGGAGAAAGGTTATTTCCCTCCCGGGGAAAAGGGAGATAGAAGTGATTTCAGACAAACAAGCGAGAGGAATTTCTCCAGGCCAGCTCCTTGTAACGCTCCTCGTCCTGAACGCAGCACGACCCCACGGGCCGCGCCTCGCACACTGGGGTCGTGCGCCTCGCACACTGGGGTCGTGCCTCATGGGCGACTCTCTGCATCGGCGTGCAACATAAATCACCAGCCGTTAGCGGACGCCGGAGCAGAGAGTGCAAATCCTCCCCTCCTGCAGCCCTGCCTGGAGATGCCCCTGAAACAAGGCTGTTTGGGGGAACGCTGCCCCCGCCAGCCCCAGGGATGAGCAGGTCTCCGCTGCCAAGCGCGGCAGGTTGCCCTGGAAACAACTCTTTGTGCAGATTAAATAGCCGAAGCAGCAGCCCAAGGCCCAGCTGGAGCGACAACTTTATTGACACCGAATCCAGCCGCCGAGCGCGTCTAGGAGCCAGCCCAGCGGGGGGGGGTACAGCCACGCAAGGGGTGCAGAGCTGCGGGCGCCCGCTCCAGGGAGTCGCTGACGGCCACAGGTCGCTCGGTCAGGGGAGCAGCTGCCACAGCCATACTGGGACAATGGGGACTGCGCCCCTACAGAGCCCCCCAGTACTGACACTGAGCCATCGCTCCCCCCATTGCAGCACAGCGCCCCCCCCGACACAATGTTGTCATGGTCCCCGCCACTCACTGGGCCCAAAACTACCCTCCCACTCCACTGGGAATGGTTTTTATCCATCCTTCCCCTGGCCCCACACAGTCTTTACTGTATCTAGCTCCACCCCACAAAGCAGGAAAGCGCCATTTCTGCCTGGAAACCCATGGAGAGCGAGTGATGTGACCAAGGTCATATGGGAAGCTTGTGGCAGAGGAGGGACTCCACCCAGATCTCTGGTGTCCTCACTCAGGCCCCCTAACCGCTGCACTTATGGGTCAGCCTGGGGAAGAGACCCAGTTACAAACAAAGACAGCTGGGATGAGACCAGGGCCTTGCTGGAAAATGCAGTGAGGGGGGACCTTAACAGTCAGCAAAAAAATGCCCCCGACCCTGGGGGAGATGGATTAGATAGTTAACAGCTCTTCCTCTCCCTAAGGATGACAGCTCTGCAGGCATCTGTGTGTCTGTCAGGCCTACTGTCTGTCTGCTTTCAGTTTTCTTACATATACACAAACTGCACCAAGGCCTGAGCCGCCCTTTTAGGGGAGCAGCTGGGGCACACGTGGGGTCAGGAACCCTGGAGTAAAAACCCAGCTTTCCCCGGGTTGCTCGTGACACTGCAAAAATGACAGATGCCGAAAGAGAAGGGAAGGAATTAGCACCGTTCCCCCAGCGCACCCGGGAACCGGCTCTCCACCCACCCACCCTCTCCCCACATTCCCATCCCCTGGGCCATGCCCTCCCTATGCGCCCATATGGGATGACAGGGCCGCAAGTCTCCAAGCAGCCCAGGCCAGGGAGGGCCCCCCCCCCGAATGTTGTTCTACAAACCTCAGCAACAGTTACTAGGGAAATCTGCGAAGGGCCAAGGACTTGAAATGCAAATGGCCCCTTCTGGCAGCTGCTGGCAAGCGGGCCTGGGCTACAAAGACAGCTCCTTTGTGTCGCTGTCCCTGCCGCTGCCCGGGGAAAGGACGCACACGGAAATCCAGCGCTCTGGCTGGCTCTGGGCAGTAGCTGCCGGCTGGAGGAGACACGGCCAGGGGCAGCCGGACACTGCGAGGCTCACGTTCTAGGCTCCTCGGGAGCAGAAAGATCCTGCGGGGGGACCAAGGGAAAGGAACCAGGGTGGGAGACTCTGACTCCCGGGGGCAGAGCATGGTTAACTGGGGTAAGAAACGTATTTGGAGGGTGCAGGCCCCAGAGAGCAAGGGGGTTTATTCAGGGTGCTACACAGGTGGGGGAAGGGACAGGTATAAGGGGATGCAGCTGGGTTAAGGGAACATTTAGGTTGCAAATCAGGAAAGACACCCCAGCAACGAGAGGTGAGTCCGGGTAAAGGGCTGGCTCTCCTCTTCCCTGGGGACCATAAACTGGGCTGGAAACGCCTGTAAGGGAAACACACAGATGGTGCTGGATCTCACAGTCGTTTCCCTTCCATCGGCACCACGGCCTTGGGTCCTGATGTGACCCAGGAGGGAGGTTTTCCAGACGGCCGCCATCTCCGTGTGGACTTGTTCACCGAGGACACCGAACAGCACTCCCATTCCAAGATCACCTTATCTCCAGAGTCCTCGATTTTACAGCTAATCCCCCAAACCTGGCTCCTCTGTAAATCTAAGGATCTTTATCATGTACTCGTCGCGGCTGCTGGGTGCTAACCCCCTCCACCGCAGAACTCCAGCTCCACAACTGGCCACATTATGCCAGCTCCCCTCCCCAGGGCTGCTCTGAGCAGCAACAGCCCCCGCCTTCCAAGAGGAAGTGGAAATCGATGGAACAATAAACCGGTAACGTGACAGTTTGTAACACAGGCACAGCCTCCATAATTAGCTCCTCCTGAGCACCCGGGGCCCACAGGAATTCCCATCAAGCAGCCGACAGCTGGCCTGCAAGACATCACAGATCAAGGGGGGAGGTACAACCCGATCCTTCTGCTCCAGAAAGCACATGTCCCTCTCACCTGAGCTGTAGCAGTGGTACAGCTTTTATCCTCTCTGTGGGCTGCAGCCACTAGGGGGCACTACAGTCTCTCTCACGCTCACGCTCACACACGCCCTTTGCGGATGATGTCCAGCAGGGATTTATGGGAAGTTTAATGGGGCTGGGGGTAAGCACACCTGTAAAACCCAGCTAGCTTCCCCTCCAAAGACCTGATCCAAAGCCAATAGGAGCAGCCCATTCAATAACTGACATTTAACCCTTCCCAGGCTAATGAAAGTCCAAACCAACCACAAGTTCTTCTCCCCTCTTGGGCTCCTCTTCAGCACATCTCCCGGCAGCTCGCCCCACTCCGAGGCAGCCCAGCCGACTTCCTTGGCACAGCCGGGTTCTTCCAGCCCCTGCTTCTGGCTTCCACAGGAGCCCAGCTTACTCCCTGCACTGCACATCCCCTCCCAAACCAAGGCCGGGCCACACTGCCAAGGTCGCCCAACATCCCTACGGCGCCCAGGGGTTACCCCAGCCCGCTGAGGCTGGGAGCCAGCTAATTACAGCCCAGGGGAGCTGAGTAAATAGAGCTGGCTGGCCCCAGCCAGACCTCCTGGCCCTCATAGGGGCAGGCCAGCCTGCTCCACAGTGTGAAGGAGAAGGGCTGCCTGGGGGGGGGGGGAAATGGGGGCAGGGCATAGGGTGACCAGATGTCCTGATTTTATAGGGACAGTTCTGATATTCTGGGCTTTTTCTTACACGGACACCTATTACCCACTGCCCCATCCCGATATCTCACACTTCCCAGCAGAGCACAGAGGGGGCACTGGGCAGCGGAGCTCTGTCATGTTAAATGCTGCATGTGGCCCAGGCTCAGTCTGGAAGAGGAAGTGCAGGAGAGCTGATAACTGGCAAGCTCACGGAGGCTGAGGAGTTTTATGCCCGGCTTGCTTCAGCCTTCACTGAAAGGTTAATAGTAATATTCACAACAGGGGGGACGAAGCAAGCGGCCGGCCACAGGAAAGAGCAGTTTCAAGAATATTAGATAAGTTAAGATGGATTCAAGTCAGCAGGGCCTGATGAAAGTCTTCTGAGGGCACCAGCCAAAACACCCTCAGAACTGTTAGCCATTATCCTCGAGAACTCCTGGAGGACAGGTGCGGGAGATCCCAGAGGACTGGGGAAGGGCAGGAACAAAGAGGACTCGGGGAATTACAGACCAGTCGACCCAAGTTCGGTACGTGGAAAGAGAGTGGAACAAATGATGAAAGAATCCAGAGGATAGCAGAGCTGTGAGGCACAGCCAGCATGGATTTGCCAAGTACAAAGTATGCCAAACTAACCGAATTTCCTTCTTCGCCAGGGCTTCTGGCCAAGTGGATGGGGGCAAGCCGTAAATACGATAGAACTTAATTTTAGGAAGTCTTTTGACACTGTCCCACATGATATTCTCATAAGCAAACTAGGCAAACGTGTTCTAGATGAAATTACCATGAGGTGGATACACTCCGGGTTGGCCATACTCCAGCAGTAGTTATTACTGGCTCACTGCCCAACTGGGAGGTCACGTCTAGCGAAGATCCTCAGGGGTCAGCCCTCGGCCCAGTACTATTCCATGTTTTCATTAATGACTTGGATAATGGAGTGACGAGCGGGCCTATAAACTTTGCAGATGACACCAAGCTGGGAAGGGTTGCAGGCATTTTGGAGGACAGGTTTAGAAGTTAAAACGACCTTGACAGATTACAGAACTGTGCTGAAATCAACCTGGTGAAATTCAGTAAAGACAAATGCAAAGTACTGCGTTTAGGAAGGGAAAATCAAATCACAAAATGGGGACTATGTGACTAGGCAGCAGTACTGGTGAAAAGTGTAGACATAGTCTTGGTCCTGCCTGCCCAGAAGGCTGGACTTGAAGACTTCTCAAGATCTCCTCCAGCCCCACACTCTCTCTAGCTATGTCTACACTTACAAAGTTAAGTCGACTCTGGTAAGTCGACTTAACAAACTGACTACACTTTGTCGACTTCGTTAAGTCGACTTAACAGCAGAGATGGCCGTTATATTGGCTTTAAGTCGATTTAATAAAGTCGACCTAGCGTTAATCCCCATCTGCACTGGCCTTAAGTTGACCTAATAAGTTGATTTAAGGCTTAAGTCGACTTAAAAGGAGGTGTTATTAAGTCGACTTAAGAAAGCCCAGTGTGGACGCGGCTTTGTGTAGGTCGACTTAAGCCTCCTTAAGTCGACCTAACTTGCTAGTGTAGACGCCCCCTAGTCTGATTCTACAACTCTGCCTGTAGAGCCTTCCTTACAGGCAACATACAATTTAGAAGGAAAAGGTCCTGCTTGAGCCTCAGAACCCAGGTGGCATTTGTAGGATGGGCACCAGAGGAAACACCCACAGTGTCTTACTTGTCACCTGAGCACGTGCAACGCTAGGTGTGCGGCCATGGTACCATTGCTGAGTCACTTTCAAAGGCCCATACGTGAAATGCAAGCCCTCCATGAGCGTGTGCAACTGAGTTTGAATCTGGCAGTTAATAGACATCCCACCAATCGGCACCGCTGCGGTAACTGGTGTCTAATGCTCAACAGCGAGAGAAACGGTCACGATAATCGCGGCTCTTTGTGAGGGGAAAGAGGGGAATTCAGCTGAAAGTTTGCAGTAGTGCAGTCACGGTTCTTTTAAGCCTCAATTAGGCAAGACTCAAAGCCCAGCAGCATCTGCTGGGTGCGTCCATTTCCAACTTCTATTGCTCCAGCCCAAAGACGACACATGGGAGTAGGAGCAAACCCTGAGAACTAGGGAGGTGGGAAAGCCCCATTGGATCATCCAGGCCACCCCCCACCCAGCTCAAACAGGTGGGACTGCCCCGTGAGTCTATTCTCCAGGGCTGGGACAATCAACTTCCAAGTGATGGAGCACAGCCTGGAACACGAGGCCTCCTCCCATGTCCCAGGACACTCTGTTCCATCAGAACTCTTCCTGGGCTCCTGCCTGAATTCCCCTTTCCTGTTTTCTTCTAAATTCCCCTAACTGTGACCTCTCAAAGCCGGCTGGCTGTCCCTCCCCTGCCCCACAGGCTGGTGTGGATTGGTCCTTACCCAAGCAGCATCTGTGCCAGCCCACCCCCAGGCCACGGTTGGCTCTCCCTGTCAGAGCTGGCGGCAAGCGGGGGGCTCGCGAGGATCTCAGACAAAAGGCACAGAAGCCATTATCCGGAGCTGTCTTTAGAGGCAAGTCGATCACAAGGAAAAAGAAAACCTGGCAGGCAAGTGCTCTGCCCGCGCAGCGAGCTCTGCCCCTCGGCTCCCCTCCCCTTTCCCCAGCTGGCAAAGCCTGTAACAAAGGGGGCGGGGAAACGCCTTCCCATTCTTGCCCCACCAAGCACTGCATCTGCTCTGTGCAGTTCCGGGGTCTCTGCACAGATGGGGCTGGGCTGCACCATCCCAGAGCTAGTTCCACGCGCACACACGTACGGGCACGCACCCAAACAGGAGAACCCACCAGCCACCCTGAGAACTCCCAGTCTCCCAAGCTGCCGTGCCAGGCTACGTTTGGGCTGGGGTCACCGGTCTGCAGCCGGGCCACGCAGTGGGAGCCACAGATGCTGCCAGGGAAGGTGTATGTGCCCTGCAATGGGCAGATATAAACCTCCAGGGTCCTGGCCCGGGACCAGGGCCCCCAGCCGCCATGGCAATGCAAGTAAATAGCAATAATAATAGTGCAGGTCCTACAGAGCTGGGGGTAGACAAGAATAAGGACTTGTCTCTGACCAGAACATCCCCCGGCAGATGTCCCCCGCCCCCAGAGGTACACCCCTGATCTGTTTTGGGGAAGCCCTGCTGGGCTGGGGCTGCCCATGCCAGCTTGCTGAACCCAGCTGCTCTCGGGTGTCCCAGGGAAGTTGGGGGCTTGGTGGTATCGGCTCTCTGGGTCCGGAGCCCATCACCTCGGCGGTGCTTTCCCCAGCAGGACCCCGGCCCCCTCCCATGGGCCCCATTCACAGGGCAAGACCTGCCCACTGCCATGATCCATTAGTATTCAGGGCAGCACACGTGCTAGGGACGGCAAAATCCCCATTCTTCTCACCCACCCGCCCGCCCACAGCCGGGCAGCCAGCCACAGCCCCACCCCCAGGCTGTTCTCCCCCCACCTCCCAGGAGCTCTGGGGGGGCAGCTACGATTCCCATCCCCAGCCCTTTCCATTGCATGGGGGGAATAAAGGGGCGATCGGGGTGGGGCGGAGGACTCAGGGGCAGGATGGGGATGGAGAGGAGGGAGCAGGGCAGGATGGGGGCCGGAGAGGAAGGGAAGGGGACGGGGGAATGGGGCGAGGAGGGGGGGGGGCGGCTCTTGCTCTTTGTAAATGGCCCAAATGACATCTAGAAACTTTGCCCGGCCCGATCCCGGCCCCGATCCCGCCCTCACCTGGCCCCAGGCGCACCAGCGCGGGCCGGCGGCACTTGCTGACGATCAGGTCCAGGGGCAGCGCCCCCGAGCTCCAGCTGATCTGGGCGAGCCCGGCGGCCAGTTTCTCCATGTCTCCCCGGCAGCCGCATCGCCCCCGGCCCGGCTCACAGGCGGGCGCCCCGGGGCACGAGCGGCCCGGCCGGGCGCCGCATCAGCACCAAGGCGGCGGGGCTCCGGCACCGCGGGTCCGGCTCCGGCTGCAGCCCCAGCGGAGCGCCCCGCCCACCGCCGCCCGGCCCCGCCCACCGCTTCAAACCCCGCCCCCAGCCCCAGCCAGGGACTCCCCCGCCCCTATAGCCCCACACCTGGGTCAGAGACTCCCCCCCCAGTCCTCCTGGGGCTCCCCCATCCGATCCCCTCTTCAGTGAGGCCCCATGGCCCCCAGCCCCTCTCCGCCCCCCCCAGCGCTCCCTCATCCCTGCAGCCCCCCAGCCACTCTTTCCTCTCCCCCCCAAATCCAGCCCCATCCCTTTCCTCCCAGCCCCCAGATTCTCCAACCCAAACCTTGCTCTGCCCGCTGCCCAGCCTGGGACCCAAACCTCCCAGACCACGCTGGGTGGGTGCCGGCAGCTGGGGGTCCCTAGTCCCCTCCTGCCTCCCTGACCAGGAGACGCTGCCCGGCAGGGCTGAGCCGTATCCGAGCAATGAGAGAGGAGGGGGCTGAAGTCCTTGGCTTGGTTCAGGACTTGGATCAGCCTCTGCCGCTGGCAGGGCAGCCAGGGACTGTGCCACCCCCGGCCTGTGCCGTGCAAGCCCCTGAGCCCTTCCCAGAGGTGGCTGCGCACAGTGGCCAGAGGTGCTTTGCAAAGAGCTTTGTGTCCCCCAGGTTGGACGAGGCTATTTCAAACTCCAAACTGACAGGGCTCCGAATGCACCTGCCATGGAGAATCGTGGCCAAGGGCCTGTGTTCGCAGTGAGATCTCGGCCCAATGCCATTTAACCTCCGTATCGGTGACCAGGGAGAAAACGTGAAACCCTCACTGATGAACGCTGCAGACGACACAAAAACTGAGGGCGTGGGGAACAACAAAGAGGACAGCTGGCACAGCAATCGGGAGCTTCCGTGTACACTGGGCGTAAGCTAACGATACATGGTTTAGTACGTCAGAACGGCCATATTGGGTAAGACCAATGGTCCCTCCAGCCCTGTGTCCTGTCTTCCAACCATGGCCAATGCCAAGTGCTCAGAGGGAGTGAAGAGAACAGGGCGGGTTCTCCAGTAACCCATGCCCCTGTTGTCCAGCCCCAGCATCTGGCAGTCAGAGGCTAGGGACACCCAGACCATCATGGGGTTGTGTCCCTGCCATCTTGGCTAATAGGCAACATTGATGGACCTATCCTCCATGAACTTCTCTAGGTCTTTTTGAACCCCGTTATACTGCTGACATTCAAAACATCCTTGGGCAATGAGTTACACAGGTTGACTTCACTGGGTGAAGAAGTACTTCCTTCTCTTTCTTTTAAACCTGCTGTCTATTAATTCCATTGGTTGACCCCTGGTTTTTGTGTTATATGAGGGGATCAATAAACTTCTTTACTCACTTTCTTCACATCATTCATAATTTTGTAGATATCTAGCATGTCCCTCCCCTGCCCCAGCCATCTCTTTTCTGAGCTGAACAGTCCCAGTCTTTTTAATCTCTCCTCATATGGAAGCTGTTCCATCCTCCTAATTACCTTTGCTCCCTTCTCTGTACTTTTTCCACTTCTAATGTTGCTTTTTTCAGATGGGGCAGTATCCAAGGTGTGGGCATACTATGGATTAATATTGTGGCATTATTATGTTATCTGTCTTATTAGTTATCCCTTTCCTCCTAGATCCTAACATTCTGTTAACTTTTCCAAGTGGTGATGTACATCAAGCAGCTATTTTCATAGAACTATCAATGATAATGCCAAAATATTTCTTGAGTGGTAACAGCTAATTTAGACCTCATCATTCTGTGCATGATTTTCCAATGTGCATTATTTTGCATCTATCAGCATGGAATCTCAGCTGCCATTTTAAGAACATAAGAACATAAGAAAGGCCGTACTGGGTCAGACCAGAGGTCCATCTAGCCCAGTATCTGTCTACCGACAGTGGCCAGTGCCCAGGTGCCCCAGAGGGAGTGAACCTAACAGGCAATGATCAAGTGATCACTCTCCTGCCATCCGTCTCCATCCTCTGATAAACAGAGGCTAGGGACACCATTCTTAACCCCTTTCTGGCTAATAGCCATTTATGGACTTAGCCACCATGAACTTATCCAGTTCCCTTTTAAATATTGTTATAGTCCCAGCCTTCACAACCTCCTCAGGTAAGGAGTTCCACAAGTTGACTGTGCGTTGTGTGAAGAAGAACTTCCTTTTATTTGTTTTGAACCTGCTACCTATCAGTTTCATTTGGTGACCCCTGGTTCTTGAATTATGGGAGTATTTAAACAACTTTTCCTTGTCCACTTTTTCCACATCAGTCATAATTTTATATACTTCTATCATGTCCCCCCTCAGTCTCCTCTTTTCCAAGCTGAAGAGGCCCAGCCTTTTCAATCGTTCCTCATACGAGGCACTCTCCAAACCCCTAATCATTTTAGTTGCCCTTTTCTGAACCTTTTCTAGTGCTAGAATATCTTTTTTGAGATGACGAGACCACATCTGTACACAGTATTCGAGATGTGGGCGTACCATGGATTTATATAAGGGCAATAATACATTTGCAGTCTTATTTTCTATCCCCTTTTTAATGATCCCTAACATCCTGTTTGCTTTTTTGACCGCCTCCGCACACTGTACGGACATCTTCAGAGAACTATCCACAATGACTCCAAGATCTTTTTCTTGACTCGTTGTAGCCAAATTAGCCCCCATCATATTATAGGTATAGTTGGGGTTATTTTTCCCAATGTGCATTACTTTACACTTATCCACATTAAATTTCATTTGCCATTTGGATGCCCAATCACTTAGTTTTGTGAGATCTTTTTGAAGTTCTTCACAATCTGCTTTGGTCTTGACTATCTTGAGTAGTTTAGTATCGTCTGCAAACTTAGCTACCTCACTATTTACCCCTTTCTCCAGATCATTTATGAATAAATTGAATAGGACTGGTCCTAGGACCGACCCTTGGGGAACACCACTAGCTACCCTTTTCCAATCTGAGAATTTACCATTTATTCCTACCCTTTGTTCCCTGTCTTTTAACCAGTTCTCAATCCATGAAAGGACCTTCCCTTTTATCCCATGACAACTTAACTTACGTAACAGCCTTTGGTGAGGGACCTTGTCAAATGCTTTCTGGAAATCTAAGTACACTATGTCCACTGGATCCCCCCTGTCCACATGTTTGTTAACCCCTTCAAAGAACTCTAATAGATTAGTAAGACACGATTTCCCCTTACAGAAACCATGTTGGCTATTGCTCAACAGTTTATGTTTTTCTATGTGACTGACAATTTTATTCTTAACTATTGTTTCAACTAATTTGCCCGGTACCGACGTTAGACTTACCGGTCTGTAATTGCTGGGATCCCCTCTAGGGCCCTTTTTAAATATTGGCGTTACATTAGCCGACTTCCAGTCTTTGGGTACCGAAGCCATTTTAAGGGACAGGTTACAAATCTTAGTTAACAGTTCCGCGACTTCACATTTGAGTTCTTTCAGAACTCTTGGGTGAATGCCATCTGGTCCCGGTGACTTGTTAATGTTGAGTTTATCAATTAATTCCAAAACTTCCTCTAGTGACACTTCAATCTGTGACAGTTCCTCAGATCTGTCACCTACAAAAGCCGGCTCAGGTTTGGGAATCTCACTAACATCTTCAGCCGTAAAAACCGAAGCAAAGAATCCATTTAGTTTCTCTGCAATGACTCTATCATCTTTAAGCGCTCCTTTTGTATTATCATCATCAAGGGGCCCGACTGGTTGTTTGGCAGGCTTCCTGCTTCTGATATACTTAAAAAACAATTTGTTATTACCTTTGGAGTTTTTGGCTAGCCGTTCTTCAAACTCCTCTTTGGCTCTTCTTATTACACTCTTGCACTTAAGCTGGCACTGTTTGTGCACCTTTCTGTTTGCCTCACTAGGATTTGACTTCCACTTTTTAAAGGAAGTCTTTTTACCTCTCAGTGCTTCTTTTACATGGTTGGTGAGCCATGGTGGCTCTTTTTTGGTTTTTTTACAGTGTTTCTTAATTTGGGGTATACAGTGAAGTTGGGCCTCTATTATGGTGTCTTTAAAAAGCGCCCATGCAGTTTTCAGAGATTTCACTTTAGTCACTCTACCTTTTAGCTTTTGTTTAACTATCCCCCTCATTTTTGTATAGTTCCCCCTTTTGAAATTAAATGCCACAGTGTTGGGCTGTTGAGGTGTTCTTTCCCCCACAGGGATGGTGAATGCTATTGTATTATGGTCACTAGTTCCAAGCGGTCCTGCTACAGTTACCTCTCGGACCAGCTCCTGCGCTCCACTCAGGATTAAATCTAGAGTTGCCTCTCCCCTTGTGGGTTCCCATACCAGCTGCTCCATGAAGCAGTCATTCAAAGTATCGAGAAATTTTATCTCTGCAATATGTCCTGAAGTGAAATGTTCCCAGTCAATATGGGGATAGTTGAAATCCCCCACCATTATTGGGTTTTTAAATTTGATAACCTGCCTAATTTCCCTTAGCATTTCATCATCGCTCTTACTATCCTGGTCAGGTGGCCGATAGTAGATCCCTAATGTTATATTGTCATGGAAGCATGAGATTTCTATCCATAGCGATTCTATGGAACAAGTGGATTCGCTTATGATTTTTACTTCATTTGAATCTACATTTTCTTTCACGTATAGTGCCACTCCTCCTCCCGTACGACCTGTTCTGTCCTTCCGATATATTTTGTACCCCGGAATGATTGTGTCCCACTGATTGCTCTCTGTCCACCAGGTTTCTGTGATGCCTATTATATCAATATTCTCCTTTACCACTAGGCACTCTAGTTCACCCATTTTATTATGTAGACTTCTAGCATTTGTGTATAAGCACTTTAAAAACTTGTCCCTGTTTATTTGTCTGCCCTTTTTTAATGTGCCAGATTCTTTGTCATGTGGCTGTTTATCATCGGATCCGGCCCCCTCACCATCCTTTTCTGTCCTCTGTTCCTGACTATAACTATAACTATAACCTGGAGATTCCCTCTCGTCAGACTCTCCCTTAAGAGAAGTCTGTGTCCGATCCAGCTGCTCCTCTGCAGCAGTCGGCTTTCCCCCATCCTCTAGTTTAAAAACTGCTCTACAACCTTTTTAATGTTTAGCGCCAGCAGTCTGGTTCCCTTTTGGTTTAGGTGGAGCCCATCCCTCCTGTATAGGCTCCCCCCATCCCAAAAGTTACCCCAGTTCCTAATGAACGTAAACCCCTCCTCTCTACACCATCGTCTCATCCACGCATTGAGACTCTGAATCTCTGCCTGCCTACCTGGCCCTGCGCGTGGAACTGGGAGCATTTCTGAGAATGCCACCATAGAGGTCCTGGATCTCAATCTCTTTCCTAGTAGCCTAAATTTTGCTTCCAGGACATCTCTCCTACCCTTCCCTAAGTCATTGGTACCTACATGTACCACGACCACCGGCTCCTCCCCAGCACTACACATAAGTCTGTCTAGATGCCTCGAGAGGTCCGCAACCTTCGCACCAGGCAGGCAAGTCACCATACGGTTCTCCCGGTCATCACAAACCCAGCTATCTATGTTTGTAATGATCGAATCTCCCATTACTAACACCTGCCTTTTCCTAGCAACTGGAGTTCCCTCCCCCGGAGAGGCAACCTCCGTGCGAGAGGCAGCCTCAGCATCATCTGGAAGGAGGGTCCCAACTATGGGAAGGTTCCCCTCTGCTCCCGCTGACTGCTCTGCTTCCCTTGGGCATTCTTCCTCCTCAACAGCACAGAGGCTGTCTGAGCGGAGGTGGGACAATTCTACAGTGTCCCTGAAAGCCTCGTCGACAAACCTCTCTGCCTCTCTCAGCTCCTCCAGTTCCGCCACCCTGGCCTCCAAAGCCCGCACGCGGTCTCTGAGGGCCAGGAGCTCCTTGCACCGAATGCAGACATACGACACCCGCCCACAAGGCAGGTACTCATACATTCCACACCCGGCGCAATAAACTGGATAGCCCCCACTCTGCTGCTGGGCTTCTGCCTGCATTGTCTCCTAGTTAATGAAAGAGTGGTTGAAAGAAAGGGGTTTTAGAGTATGGTTTTGAAGTATAGGTTATATGGGGACAGGGGACCAAGGAGGACCTATGGGGCCCCGCCCTCCCTTAAAACTCCCTTGCAAAACTCCCTGTTAGCAGCCCCTGTTCGCAAGCTCCCTGGTCGCTTATGTGTGGCTTTATAAAGCCCTGGCCTGGGTTAATGCCCCACCCACTGATTAAGGCTGATTAAGCTCAGCCAATCACCAGAGGCTTCAAGCTCTCAAACTTACCTTTGAGGCTCACAGCCTCCAACTGCCAGCTCTAGCACACAGTCCTTCAAACAGACAGACACCAACTCAAGCTCAGCACACAGCTCACAGCAGTAACCCCTAAACACACACCCCCCCCCAATACTACAGACAGTCACTTACCCCACAGATTCTGCAGTAGCTCCTCCTTCACCTGGAGAACTCCCTTGCAAAACTCCCTGTTAGCAGCCCCTGTTTGTTCCTAGTTTAGTGACTTTGTAACTCTTCATAGTCTGTTTTGGATTTAACTATCTTGAGTAATTTAGTATCATCTGCAACTTTCCCACCTCCCTGTTTACCCCTTTTCCCAGATCATTTTGAGTATAATGAACAGCATTAATCCCAGTACAGATTCTTGAAGGACCCCATTATTTACCTCTCTCTACTGTGAAAACTGAGCATTTATTCCTATTCTTTGTTTCCTGTCTTTTAACCATTTACTGTTCCATGAGGGGCTCTTCCTACTTATCCCATGACTCCTTACTTTGCTTAAGAGCCTTTGGTGAGGGACCTTCTCAAAGGCTATCTGAAAGTTCATGTGCACTAGTTTCACTGCATCACTCTTATTCACTCGCTTGTTGAACTCCTCAAAGTATTCTAGTAGATTGGTGAGGTATGATTTCCCTTTACAAAAGCCATAGTGACTTTTCCCCAACAGATTATGATCATCTATGTGTCTGATAATTCTCTATTATAGTTTCAACTTCACAGTAATGTTAGATTTACTGGTCTGTGATTGCCAGAATTGCCACTGGTGCTTTTTTTAAAAATGGCTATCACATTAGCTATCCATTTAAGTGATTTAATGATTTAAGTGACAGGTTACATACCATTGTTAGTAGTTCTGTAATTTCACATTTGAGTTCCTTCAGAATTCTTGGCTGAATAACATCTGGTCCTGGCGAGTTATTACTTTTTAATTTCTCAATTTGTTCCAAAAATCTCCTCTATTGACACTTCAGTCAGGGACAGTTCCCCAGATTTGTCATCTAAAAAGAACAGCTCAGACATGTCTTCCTCACATCGTCTGCAAGGAATTCATTTAGCTTTTCCTCAATGGCCTTGTCTTCCTTGAGTGCTCCTTTAGCACCTTGATCATTGTTTGGCACCCTTCTTGTTTTGATGTACTTCAAAAATGTTTTTGCTGTTAGTTTTTGTGTCTATTTCAAGTTGCACTTCCCATTTTTTTTTGGCCTGCCTGATTATACTCTTGAACTTGGCTTGCCAAAGCTATGCTCCTTTCTATTTTTTTCAGTAGGATTAGACTTCCAATTTTTAAAAGCTGGCTTTTTATCTCTAGCCGTCTCTTTTAGTCAATTCTCATGATGGCATTGCTTTTTGGTCCTCCTACCATTTATTTTCATGTGGGCATACATTTAGTTTGGGCCTCTCTTATGGTGTTTCTAAACAGGTTCCATTCAGCTTACAGACATTTCACTCTCGTGACTGTTCCTTTTAATTCCCTTTTAACTAGCCTCCACATTTTTGTGTAGTCCCCTTGTCTGAACTTTGAGGTCCTTTGGTATTTTCCCCCATAAGGATGTTAAATTTAATTACATTAAGGGTGCTATCATCGACCGGTTCCACTACAGTCACTTCTTGGACCAGATCCTTGTCCTCCACTTAGGACAAAATCAGGAATTGCCTCTTGGAATCATAGAATCATAGGGCTGGAAGGGACCTCACGAGGTCATCTAGTCCAACCCCTGCTAAAAGCAGAACCACTCCCACTAAATCACCCCAGCCAGGGTTTTGTCTAACCGGGCCTTAAATATCTTCAAAGACGGAGATTCCCCACCTCCCTAGATAGCCCATTCCAATGCTTCACCACCCTCCTAGTGAGAAAGTTTTTCCTAATATCCAACCTCGACCACCCCAGCTGTAATTTGAAACCATTGCTCCTTGTTCTGTCCTCTGTTACCATCTCGTCTCTTGTGGCTTCCATATTAAGCTGCTCCAAGAAGCAGTCATTAATGGGGTCTAGAAATTTGTTCTCTGTATCCCATCCCAAGACAATATATTCCCAGTCAATAGGGGAGAGCTGAAACCCCGCATTATTATTGGGTTTTCTGTTTTTGTAGCCTCTCTAATCTTCCTGAGTATTTCACAGTCGCTGTCACCATGTTGGTCAGGAATGAATCCCTATTGCAATATTCTTGTTATTCAAGCATGGAATTACAATCCAGAGAGCTTCCATGGATCAGTTTGATTCATTTAAGATTTTGACTGTCTTTGACTCTATGCTTTCTTTCCCCAGCTTGACCTACTCCGTCAAGCCCATATATTTTGTACACTGGTGTTGCCGTAGCTTTTAGCAGAGAGAGTCATCCACTGCTGGAACAAGCTATCAAGGTACAAGAGGGATTCTCCATCATGGACAACATTCAAATCAGAATTGGATATTTTTCTAAAAGATCTGCTCCTCAAATTATTGTAGGGCAGCTCTGTGGCCTGTGTTATTCACAGAGGCCCTCCAGCCTTGGAATCTATGAATCTCATTAAAGTGTCTGTAGCCATATGGACTGTCACAGGACAGAGAAAACTTTAGTGCAATGGCCAGGAGATGGCTCAGCTCATCCCCCCTCCCAGCCACACTACATAAGAATCCTCTCCAGCTATTAGCATTATTGGGACGGTGGCTCACGGGTCTTTAACAGTTTGGAGGTCACACACTAGCGGGCAGCTTACTTGCACACACGTTCCTTCTAGTAGGGTTGTTTCATCAGCATCTGTGACCTTTGCAGCCACCAGGGGCTTCTAACTTCCTGCAGAAAAGGCTCACGTGAAAGCGGGGGCAGTTGAGTTGACACCACCAAATAAAGCTCACAGTGATTGTACAGCAGCGAGAACCCTCCTGCCATACATGTAGAGTAAAACACAGACTGAATGAGCTCTCCCTGACATCTAGTGATGAACAGAGGGAAGACACTTTAGGAACAGATGGTATTTGCATAGACACGCCTACTCTGCCTAGGTGACCCAGCGACGGGCCTGATTTCCCAAAATCATCTATTTTGACAGTGTTGGGTTAAAATTCACTTGAGTACTGAATGCAGAGGTAATGACGTTCTTATCCTTACTGGCAAGTTCCAGAGCGGGAGCCGTGGCAATCTAGTTCAGCAAAATAAACAAGGAGTCCTGGGGCACTTTTAAAGACTAACACATTTATTTACCGCATGAGCTTCCGTGGGTGAAGTCCCACTTCATCCAGATACTAGACAATGGAAAACTTACAGTATGGGAGGGAAAGATAAATCCTGTGATTACATTTCACTGCATCAGGTCAGATTACCTCAGCAAATCAAACCAGTTGTATAGATCCAAACCATGTGGAACAACATATCCAAGGTGGTGAGGCGGAGACAGGTGAGAATCAGTGTTTGCAATGAAAAAGAAAGGAGTGCTGTGGCTCTGGTAAAGACTGATGTTTGTAATGAGAAAGCCAGTTCACGTCTCTATTCAAACCCAAATTGATGGTGTCAAATTTCCATGTGAATTAACTCTGTGGTTTCTCTCTGAAGCTTTGATTTAGAATTAGCCTGTTTAAGAACTGTAACAGACATGTCTTTAATGGAGTGACATTACTCTTTAAAGGTTCACAGGGCTCCTTCTTTGTGTTTATTACAAACAAAGAATGGTTTTACTGGACAGATTTAAGAAATCAAAAGGAACCGATCAATGAGTCACTCATCCCTTGCCCGGGATCCTGCTCCAGGAGCAGGTCCAGAGCAAAGGATACAGGGAGAGTCGTCGCTCTCCTTGCACTCCTACTCTGCTTCCCCTGGGTGCATTTCCCCTTGGCTGGCAGCCTGGAGGAACTCAGCCGTCTGTGCTCTCAGCCCTCCCCACTCCATTAGAGCCGGATTGGATTTCCGGACCATAATGGACACTTCCCCCGCTCACAGCGTTGAAGGCTGAGGAAGAGATTAGCTTTTCCCCAGAGGGTAACGTGTGCTGTGTGACAGACGGAGGCTTGGTGCTGCCCCGCTGGGGGAGGACGCTGTGACTCCCCGCCGCGAGCTGGGAATTACTGAGTCTGGCAGCCGCAGCCGACAGGCTCTGGGGGAAGCTACAGTCACTCCTGGATTGTGCACTAAGCTCAAGCTCCAGAGAACAAACGTTCTGGCTGAGGAAAGCTTGTGTCACCATGTCTCAGCGGTGCACAGCCAAGAAAGATACGTTCAGGACAAACCACTGAAAACCAGGGTGAACGCACCCTGCATGTCTGGTTAGCTCATCATTAGATTATACCAAACCAGCAACAAATGGGAACTTCTGCCTCAGCACACCAGTTAGCAAGACCCCAAAAATGCAGCCTCCAGAGGCATTCCAGCTCCTGTCTCACCCCCAGACCCTGGGCTCTGTGGTGAGAGGTTGCTGAAAACCCATTTGAGCACAATAAGGGGCCATCTGATCCCAAGAAAGCAGCCCCTTACCCAGGTCAATCTAGAATGCAGAGCTCACCCAGCGAGCACACTGCTGCCGTCCTTCGGTAACGATCAACTAATGGCTCAATAAAAGAGTAGAAATGGTTAATAAAGCATCACTGTCCATAGCTCGAAGCAGAGATGGAATAAATTGCTGTCCTGTAATGTCTCTGGTATCCTCCAAAAGATTGGACAGTCCTCAGCCCCTAGTTCAAAATTCTCCTTTTACTTGTAAATCCACAGGCCAGAGAGTTAGAGCAGGAAAGAGGCAAATGGAGATATCTCAGGGATCTTTTATATCTTCTGCTGTGTACCTGGAAATTTACTGTTTCAAACACAGCTCACAGCATCTATTGCAGAAAGTTACAGGCCCAAGATGGAGGCCAGGATCGCAAGACCATATCACATGTCCTTATGACTCTCAAAGGAAAAACTGGCCATATTCTTGCTGAGGTGTCCAAAGGAAGGTTTACTGGGTGGATGTAGCTAGTAGCATTTGGCCATATAGGATGGTGAATGCCAGTGAAAATGAGGTAGAATATGAGGCTAAAATAGAGAAAGAACAAGTTAAAAATTACTCAGACAAGTTAGATGTCTTCAAGTCAAGGCCTGATGAAATGCAACCCCTAGAATATTCAAGGAGCTGACTAAGGAGATACCTGAGCCATTAGCGATTATCTTCAAAAAGTCATGGAAGACAGTAGAGATTCCAGAGGACTAGAAAAGGGCAAATATAGTGCCCATCTATTCAAAGGGAATAAGAACAACCCGGGCAATTACAAGCCAGTCAGCTTAACTGCAATACCTGGCAAGATAATGGAGCAAATGATTGAGCAGTCTATTTGCAAACACTTAGACTATGTCTACACTTGCTAAAATTAGTTCGAATTAGTTAGTTCGAACTAAGTAATTCAAACTAATTTTAGTTAGTTTGAATTAGCTTAATTCGAACCAGCATGTCCACACTGGAACGTTAGTTCGAACAAAGCAAGCACTTGCTTCTTTCGAATTAGCGACCCCCATTCATTTCAATGGCCAGTTAATTCAAACTAAGAAATTAGTTCAAATTAACATGGCCACATTGGTTAATTCGAACTAGTTAGTTCAAATTAACCCCTTAGTTCGAATTTGCCAGTGTAGACATAGCCTTAGTGTTTCTCCTAAGTAAAATAAGATGATACATAATTGTCAGCATGGACTTGTCAAGAACAAATCACATCAAGCCAACCTGATAGCTTTCTATGACAGTCTAACAAGTCTTGGAGATAGAGTGTGGGGATAAGCGGGAGATTTTGCTGTCCATATAGCTTCATCAATTCATTCATGGCGTCAATCTTTATTTGTATCAATCTCTATCTTTATATAGTTTTCATTGATTCATGATTTCATTCACAACTTTGTGTCAATCTTTGTATAGTCTTAATTGGTTCATGATGATTGTCATTTGTAATGAGTTCCTATTTGTAACATTGTTAATAGGATTACCCTCCATAACCCTACCTCATTTGTGACTGCTGGGGAGCGCTGGACTCAAACCCCTGCCCTTGTTGTTCTCTTAGCTAGGAAAGAACCAGGGGGGGGGAAGGGGGTCAGCTTTCCTGCTGAGCCACTCTCTCCCAGCCTGCAGTGTTGTATAAGTTTATGCCTATCTATCCTTAGGCAATAAGTAGGTCCAGTTTTGTCCAGTTTCTGCAACATTTGGAGAAAAGTGTAACATCTGAAGTAAAGTAACCTGCCTCAGCCATACGCCATATTGAAAATGTAAGACTCCATTTGACCAGTTTACCCCCTCTTGTGTAAAACTCCCTCTAGACTTTTAGAATGAATAGGTAACATTATCTGAACAAGGTGTGGATGGAGGGTGTATGTATGTGTGAACCAGTCCCAAACTGCCGGCTTGTCCTGATGAAGTGCGAAGTCCACCCTAACAGCTGAAGAATGTGAACACATCCCTAAAAGCAAAAGAAGGATCCACCGCAGAAACAAAAGAATAAAGTTAATCAAGATATCAAAAATGAGCTGGAAGTCACATCCACAATTGCCTGGTGGCTAACGGACACACAGAGCTCCTGGAGCAGCGTGACAAAGCAGGAAAGATCTATAAAAGACTGGGTGAGACTCCAAAGTTTGGGGGAAAAGGTTCTGCATACCACCTAACAGAAAGGAGCGTCGGTGCGCACCCCACAGAGACTCCGCTCCCCCTCATGTTCAGCTTCCCCGGCCAGGTAGCTGCCACGAGGAACGAACTCCAGCAATGGACTTCAGCAATGGACTCAAGCCATGATCCGGACTGGTAATTGTATGAACTGCAGAATATCTTCTGGTGTGTTTGGGCGCGTGGACAAATGTGTGTGTGTGTGTATAGGTATAAGCTAGCTTATAATTTTGTTTTTTTCTCTAATAAACACAGTGTGTTGCCTTTTCCCCTTGAAAAGATCTCGGGTACTCTTTTTGTATAACAAGAAGGGAAATAGTAAATATGGTATATCTTGACTTTAATAAGGATTGCACAGATACAAAATGGGCAGTGACTGCCTAGGAAGGAGTACTGCGGAAAGGGATCTGGGTGTCATAGTGGACCACAAGCTAAACATGAGTCAACAGTGTAATGCTGTTGCAAAAAAAAGCAAACATCATTCTGGGATGTATTAAAAGGTGTATTGTAAGTAAAACATGAGAAGTAATTCTTCCGCTCTACTCCGCCCTGATTAGGCCTCAACTGGAGTGTTGTGTCCATTTCAGGAAAGATGTGGAGAAATTGGAGAACGTCCAGAGAAGAGCAACACGAATGACTAAAGGTCTGGAACACTTGACTTATGAGGGAAGATTGAAAGAGCTGGGTTTGTTTAGTCTGGAAAAGAAGCGACTGAGTGGGGACAGAATACCAGTTTTAAAGTACCTAAAAGGTTGTTATGAGGAGGAAGGAGAAAAATTGTTCTCCTTAACCACCAATGATAGGACAAGAAGCAATGGGCTTAAATTATGGGAAGGGAGGTTTAGGTTGGACATTAGGATAAAATTCCTAACTGTCTGGGTGATTAACCACTGGAATAAGTTGCCTCAACAGGTTGTGGAATCTCCATCATTAGAGGTTTTTAAGAGCTGGTCAGACAAACACCTGTCAGGGATGGTTAAGAGGGTACTTGGTCCTGCCATGAGTGCTGGGGACTGGACTCGATGACCTCTCATGGTCCCTTTCAGTTCTGTGATTCTATGATTTGATCCTGTCTCTCATGACTTTCTCATACACAAACTAGAGAAATACAATCTAGATTTAGCCACTATAGGTTGGCTTGCTGGAAAACCATTCCTAGAGAGTAATCATCAGTGGTTCACCATCAAATTGGAAGGACATATCGAGCAGGGTCCCTTAGGGATCAGTTCTGGATCTGGGTCTGTTTAATCTTGTCATCAATGATTTAGATAATGGCATAGAGAGTACGCTTATAAAGTTTGTGGATGATACCAAGCTGGGAGGTATTCAAGAGCTTTTGGAGATAGGATTGAAATTCAAAGTGAGCTGGACAAACTGGATAAATGGTCTGAAGTAAATAGGATGAAATTCAATAAGGACAAATGTAAAGTGCTCCACTTGGGAAGGAACAATCAGCTGAACAGATACAAAATGGGAAATAGCTCCCTAGGAAGAGTTCTGCAGAAAGGAAGTTCTGCCCCATTTACAGCAGGGAAATCCACTGTCTGCTCCCCATTATTGAGAGCAACGTTTGTCGCAGTTACAAAGTCTCTCGATAGCCCTGGGTGGCAGGTAGCTATTAGCTGTGGCTGACCCTGCAGAGAAGCAATGTAACTTGTCCAGACTCTGGTGGAGCTGGCAATCTGGAGTTCTTGCATCACTCGTGACACTTGTAAGCCTTCCACCACATGCTGTCAGCAGTGATAAGGGCTGGGTTCAATGTGTGGGGTTCCTTTAACATTGCAACACAGAACCGGCTGGAGTGCACTGCCCACCCACTACCACCACCCAAGTCCCCTCAAGAGAGAACATCGGAGGCAGAGGATTCCCCAGGTTCCTGGGGGAGGAGATCAGGGTGGCTGGAAGCTTGAATGCTGGTTGGACAAACAGATGAAGCAGCACCAAGCCTGTCTCAGTCAGGTCGGTACTACAAGGATAACCCTGGCCTGGTCCTGTCTGAGCTTGTTCATCACTCTTCGTACTAGTGGTGTTGAAGGGCATGCATAGGGGGAAGGAGAAAGAGGGGGGCTGGAGAAAGGAGAAAGAGGGAAGGAGGAAAGAGCCTGCTAAAGAATGGTGAGTTAGGTATCCTCTTGGGTGGAGTAGAGGGCACTTCTTGTTGCTGAATGTGGCAGAGATCTACCTGTGGAAGTCCCCAACTCTGGAATTCCCATGAAGAATTTGAGGGCGCCACTCCCATTCACACTGCTGGGAGACATGCCTGCTAGGCAGATTGGCTGTGACATTCTGGGCTCCCAGAAGGTAAAAGGCTGAGATTTGAATCTGATGGGCTATACACCAAATCCAAGACTTTATAGCTTCGGTGCCCAGGGAGCTGGCTCTTGTTCCTCCCCATTGGTTGATAGAGAACATGCCAGCACAGTGTTTGTCATCATCCAGGTGGACTTGCCCTTGGTGAGGGATGGGAACTGAAGGCAGGCATTCCCAACGGCCCTGAGTTTCAACAGTGGGTTGATAAGGAGATCGGTTTCCTGAGATGACCGTCTGCCCTGAGTCGTGAAGGTATTGAGGTGTGCTCCCACCCGAGCAGAGATGTGTCTGTTCTCACAGATATTGTTGGAGCTGGGCAGATGAAAGGAAGACCTGTGCAGACAGTGAGTTGATTTTTCCACCAGCCTAGGGTGTTCTTCACTGGGAGAGGAACCAGGACCTGTTTCTCTAAGCTGTCTCTGGTCAAGGAATAGATCCTTCTGAACCAGTCCTGACAGCAATGGATGAACAGTCTTGCATGCTTGGGCATGAAGGTGCTCTGGCTGCCAACAAAGCCATGGACATTGCTACAAACTGTGTTCTCAGTACAGGGGCTAATGCAGGTTTTTTAATGTTTAACTGGAAACCCAGCTCCTGGAAGAGGAAGAAACTATGTGGGTAAAAGTTGGTATTGCTGTCTAAGATCAGCCCTTGAGTAGCTAGTCATCAAGATACAAGACGACTACAATCAATTCTCACCAAATTAAGCCTCCAACGTCGTTGGAACAGGGTTGGGGCCAAAGTGAGACCAATGATCCTGGCCCACAGTAAAATGTAGCTCTTTTCTGTCTGTGGGTCGTATGGCTATATGGAAACAGAAGCCCTGTATGTTGAGGGCTGAAAGCCAAGCTTTTGCATACGGAGAAGTATTTAGAGCTGTCAAAGTCACCATCCTCAGCTTCTGAGACTTTCTGAATGTGTTCAGTTATTTCAGTTCTAAAATCAGCCTCCACCCTCTGTTCTTTGGAACAAGAAAATCCTATGAGTCAAACCCTTTCCTCTCCTGATCAGATCGGCTCTATCACTCATAAGAGAAGGAAAGAATGCACTTCTTGGCTGATATAGTGGCATGAAATAGGTCCCTCAGGGGGAGGGCGAACTGCAGTGGGGCAGGAGGGAGGAGTCAAATGGGAACCTCCCCATCAAAATTGCTGTTCTGCAGATGACTTGTTTTTGCTGAAGAACGGTGAGGCACTCTCATCCTTTGGAATCTTGGTCTCTTCCTAGGTGGTTCTGTGAAATCCAGAGAACTGGCCAGGGCGTGAACTTTGGGCAGTTTGAGATCTGCTAAATCTCTTCTTGCCTGTAGACCGGGCCAGATAAACTGGCCCAGGGGCCTCGGGCTTCCCCCCCACCGCGGAGCCCCCCGCCTGGGCCCCCCAACTGCATCGCTGGGGGGGGCCCTGGGGCCCAAGAGCACTCCTGCCTGGTCAGTCTGCAGAGGCCTGTCCCCCTCCTCCACAAAGGCCAGAGCTGAGCAGCGGGGCTGAAGTCTGGGGCCCCTTTTGGCCAGGGCCCAGGGATTAAGCCCCTAAAGCCCCTCGTGGAGGATGATGCGGAAAAGGCTGAAGTACTCAATGCTTTTTTTACTTCAGTCTTCACAGGGCGGGCCAGCTCCCAGGCTACTACACAGGGTAACGCGGACTGGAGAGAAGAGTGGCCCTCGGTGATGGAAAGTCAGGTTAGGGAACACTTAATGAAATTGGATGTGCACAAGTCCATGGGGCCGGATGAACTGCATCCAAGGTTGCTGAGGGAGTTGGGGGAAGTGATTGCAGAGCCGCTGGCCATTATCTTTGAGAACTCGTGGCGAACGGGGGTGGTCCCGGAGGATTGGAAAAAGGCAAATATAGTACCTATCTTTAAGAAAGGGAAAAAGGAGGATCCGGGGAACTACAGACCGGTCAGCCTCACCTCAATCCCTGGGAAAATCATGGAGCAGGTCCTCAAGGAATCCATCCTGAAACACTTGGAAGAAAATAGAGTGATCAGGAACAGTCAACATGGATTCACCAAGGGCAAATGGTAACTGACCAACCTGATTTCCTTCTATGATGAGATGACTGGATTTGTGGATGCGGGAAGAGCCGTTGACGTGATATACCTTGACTTTAGCAAGGCTTTTGATACGGTTTCCCACAGCATTCTCGTCGGCAAGTTAAGGAAGTATGGGTTGGACGAGTGGACCGTAAGGTGGATCGAAAACTGGTTAGATCAACGGGCTCAGCGGGTAGGAATCAATGGCTCGATGTCTGGTTGGCAACCGGTAACGAGTGGAGTGCCCCAGGGGTCGGTCCTGGGGCCGGTTCTATTCAACATCTTCATTAATGATCTTGATGATGGAATAGACTGCGTGCTTAGTAAGTTTGCGGATGACACCAAGTTGGGGGGAATGGTAGATACTCTGGAGGGCAGGGACAGGATCCAGAGAGACTTGGACAAATTGGAACACTGGGCTGAAAGAAACCTCATGAGGTTCAACAAAGACAAGTGCAAAGTCCTGCACTTAGGACGGAAAAATCCCATGCACTGCTACAGGCTGGGGACCGATCGGCTAAGTAGCAGCGCTGTAGAAAAGGACCTGGGAGTTATGGTGGACGGGAAGATGAATATGAGCCAACAGTGTGCCCTTGTTGCCAAAAAATGCCAATGGCATATTAGGCTGCATCAGTAGGAGTATCTGCACCAGCAGATCGAGGGATGTGATAATTCCCCTCTATTCGACACTGGTCAGGCCGCATCTGGAGTACTGTGTCCAGTTTTGGGCTCCCCACTACAGAAAGGATGTGGACAAATTAGAAAGAGTCCAGCGGAGGGCAACAAAAATGATTAGGGGGCTGGGGCACATGACTTATGAGGAGAGACTGAAGGAACTAGGCTTATTTAGTCTACAGAAGAGAAGACTGAGGGGAGATTTGATAGCAACCTTCAACTACTTGAAGGGTTGCTCCAAAGAGGAGGGAGCTAGGCTGTTCTCGAAGGTAACAGAGGACAGAACAAGGAGCAATGGTTTCAAATTACAGCTGGGGAGGTCAAGGTTGGATATTAGGAAAAACTTTCTCACTAGGAGGGTGGTGAAGCATTGGAATGGGCTATCTAGGGAGGTGGTAGAATCTTCATCTTTGGAGATTTTTAAGGCTCGGTTAGACAAAACCCTGACTGGGGTGATTTAGGGGGAGTGGTCCTGCTTTTTAGCAGGGGGTTGGACTAGATGACCTCGTGAGGTCCCTTCCAACCCTATTATTCTATGATTCTATGATTCTATGAAAGCCCCTTTGATAATCTGGTCCTGCCTGTAGAGGCGTAAGAGACCTCCACATGGCCCTGGAGTTCTTCAGCATGTGTAAGGACTCATCTATAGTCCCTGAGAAGAGGTTCTGCCCATCGAACGGAAGATCCCCACCAGTATTCTGCACTTCGCTCAGGATCTCAGAGAGCACATAATAACGGCCGTGAAGATGGATCTGGCGGCAGGGTCTCCAGCATCTAAGGACACTTGGTGGGAGGTTCTGGCCACTAGTTGACCCTCCACGGTGATGACTGGAAGTGCTCTCTGTGCTCCTAAGGAAGATGTTCACTAAAGGCTGAAGCTGTTGGAACTGGTCCGTCACACTCAGCCATGAGTGCCTGATAGCGTACGTGCCAGACCTGCCAGGTTGTGATGAATGTACCTTTGCCCAGGAAGGTCTAGTGTCTTCTGGCCCTTATCATAAGGAGAAGACCTGGAGTAATGCTGTTTACCACTCTCTGGCTATGTCTACACTTGCACTTTTAAGTCGACTTTAACTAAGTCGACTTAACTAAGTCGACTTTAAGTCGCCTTAGTAAAGTCGACTTAGTGTGTCTACACCTGAAATTAAAGTCGACTTAAAGGGGAACTTACAAAGTTGACCTAGAGCATCCACACTGGTCGACTCTGTGGGGCTAGGGGGACCTTGGGCAGGTCCACAGTGGCGGGGGGGAGCACCCCCTGTGTACAATGGGGCAAAGGGGGACAGGGACCCTGGCAGGGCAGAGCCCTGAGTGTGACACTGTCTGGATTTAGGGAAGCATTTATGATATTATTTTGTATGGGTATCTCATAAATGCTATAATCCATAGGAACTATGTCATGTTTGGTATCAATAGAAAGGTAGTAATTTGCTGGGAATGATTATATAGTTTATGTCTAGGACTTCTATTTGAATTAGAGGTTAAGAATTTGATGTTATATCCATACTTTAACTTGTGTCATTAGACGGGAGGGTGTGAACAACCATTGTCTCCTTAATGTTTAGGAATTTTCCAGGTAGAATGGTCCCAGGGAGTATCCTGATGAGCCATTAAGGATACAATGGTTGTATTCTTTATGTCCTCAATGGCGCCCCATCGGGCGCACCCAGGGGAACACCACGTCAGGCAGCAGCCGGGGAGGAATCACTCACAAACGGAGCAAGCCCTGGAACTCTGGTGGTGTGGTGATCATATTTGGGACTGCACAGCTCTCTGCTGGCAGACCGAGGTCATGCCATCATTGACAGGTGGCCCCATAAAAGGTGTCACCCACCCTTGTCTCAGATGGAACAGAGAGCTGGTGGGGCCGATGCACCAGGCAGGGCGGCAGGTGACAAGGCACCTGGCAGAGCGACAGACGCACGGATGCAGAGGGAGCAGTTCTTCAGCAGTCTTGGAGCAGGATACCTGCCGGGGTGGGGAGATGCAGCGTCTGGTGGGGACAAGAGCAGAGGCTGAGAAATGGCCAGCTGAGGGGGCTGGGAGGAGGTGGGTCTCCGCTGCCCACCCAGGGCAGCGTCAGGGTCCAGGCGACAGGCGAACGTTTCTAACCATCAGAGGAGAGACGTTCTGGAACAACGTCCCCAGGGGAGCAGTGGGGGAAAAATCCCAGCTGGCTTCCAGACTGTGTGAGAGACATTTATGGAGGGGATGGGACGATGGGACAGCCTATAATGGCACATAGCCAATCCGCGATGGCTATTGGCAAATACCTCCAATGGCTGGTGATGGGGCAGTAGATGAGGAAGGCTCTGAGTTACTGCAGAGAATTTGTTCCCACATCTCCAGCCAGTGGGCCTCATCCACATGCTCAGGGGCTAACTGATCACTATATCTGGGGTCAGGAAGAAATGTTTTCCCCACGGCAGACTGGCAGAGACCCCTAGGAGGTCACCTTCCTCTGCAGCCTGTGGCCTGGATCCCTGGCATGTTTAAACTAGTAGAAATGGTGGATTCGCTGTCACTTGAGGTTTTTATGTCTCATTTGAGGACGTCGGTGACTCAACCAGAGGTCAGGGCCTGTCAGAGGAGCGGGTGAGGTTCTGGGCTGACCCACTAACTGGGATGGTCAAGGATAGAAATACCAGTCTGCCATCCCATACACCCTAGTGGTGGGCATGGGGAGTACATCCGGACACTGGGGCATCTCCCCTGCCCCCCCAATTCTTGCGCCAGCTCACCCCCTGCAGCCTCCTCTGCTCT
>VOCT01095460.1:0-19042 GCA_007922175.1 Pelusios castaneus | reverse complement strand
GTGGGAACAGAGCACGGACTAGCAGCAGGGAGACCACTTGAGCTCAAGTCCCCATAACACCACCAGGAGGTGTCCTGCTGGTGAGTCCTGTGTTGAGGAACTGCTGCAAGGTCCTCCCCAGATATTAAGATTTTATCCCAGTGTACGTAAAAAGGGTGGTTTTTAAAACTTGGATGTCGATTTAGGAATTCTCTGGCTATTTTTAACATAACATCTTTTAATATGGCCAAATGCAAAGTTATACAGTAAGGAACAAAGGATGCAGGCCATGCCTACAAAAGGAGGACTGGAATTTAGGGCTTATAACAGATGAACAATTCAACATGAGCTCCCAGTGTAAAAAGGGCTAATGTGATTCTCGGATGCGTAAGTAGGAGTAGAAATATGGACTTGATCTTTACCTTTGTGAGCACCATTGCTGAGCAAATACTGCAGATGAAAATACTTTTGGCATTTTAAAAAGGATGTTGGAAAAATTGGAGAAGGTGCAGGAAAGAACACATGTGTGAGCTTGAGAAAATGCTGTACAGTGAGAGATTTAGCTCAGTTGTTTTAGCTTGTTTAAAAAAGATGGAGGTGACTTGATTACAGTGTATAACTACATTCATGGGTAGAAAATACTGGGTACCAAGGTGTTCTTCAAACTATCAGAAAAAGGCATGACTAGATCCAAGAACTGGAAACTGAATATAGACAACTTCAAATTGAAGTTTAGGAACAAACTTTTAACAGTGTAAATGATTTAACCATTGGACTGGACTTCCAAGGGAAATGGTGGATTCTCTTTCTTTTGATGTCTAAGACCTAATGTCTGTCTGGAAGATATGCTTTAGCCAGATACAAATTATTGAAATCAGTACATGAGTAACTGGGGGAACTTAATGATCTGTGATATATGGGATGTCAGACTAGAGGAACTAAAGTTCTCTTCTGACCTCAAACTCTACGAATGAATCTATGCCAAAATGTACCTATAATCTGGAAAAACAAAGGAAAATAGTTGGTTAAGACTAGCATAATCCTTAAAAATGTGAGTTAGCTCCATTAAGTGTCAAGTAGGAATATCAGTACCAATAACACAAATATATGCAACTATCCTTCCATCAATTTTGATGGTTTTTTCTTGGTTTTACCTCCGTACTACCTCACGTCCTTCCCTGGATATTGTACTGTAATCAGTGTTGCTAAATTTGTTCTCATCAGGTCATAAACTGATAAGACTCTGTCTGTAGTCTAGAGGACTTCTGGAGTCCTAAAATGTTAACCAAGCATTGTAAGGTTTTTGTATTTTTTGTTTCTAGCTTCTGTTTTTAGTGGGAGGAATCGTAGAAGTGTGGAACTGGAGAAGACTTCAGTAGATCATCTAGTCCAGTTTACTGCAGTCAAAGCAGAGCTAAGTAACAAATAGACTATTCCTGACAGGTGTCCGTCTAATCTGTTCTTAAAAACCTCCAAAGATGGAGATTCCACAACCTCCGGTGGCAATTTGTTACAGTACTTAAATCCCCAGGCTCGCCTAATAGCCATTAGTTTAGGAAATGTATTTTCTATTGGCAAAGGAAACTTACAGTCCATTATTAAAAAAGCAAAGGCCAGTTGAATGGCAAGCCTATATTTGGAAACTCCTTTGTAAATATTTAAATATGTGAAAGAGTGAGGAACAGAGGTATTAGAATATGCTTGGGCATTCATAATTGTGTGAAGGAATCTATAGAAACTAATCGTGTCCCTTTTGCTAAGACAACATACAACCCGGTGAAAGAAACAGCTGAGAACAAAGTCCTGTTGGAAATGCTAAAATTATGGAATACAGATCTGTATCACTGCATTAGATACTGATCTAGCCTCCATCACTGTAATGCCTGTGCGCCTCACAATCTTGTACTTATCCGCACACACATCCCTCTCAGGTGGGGAAGTGATATTAGACCCATTTTACAAATGGGAACTGAGAGCTGAAAGCTCAGCTTCACAAAGGTGTTTAGATTCCTAACTTGGGACTAAATATCTTTATGGATATGGGTTCAAGACTGCATGAAAATCCATGATAGAGAAGGGAATTGAACCTGGGTTCAATGGCAGAATTAATAAAAGGAAGGGGAATCATATATTGGGACAATGTTCAATGCAAATGTGGGAGAGGACAGCTCAGAGTAGTAAGGAGGAGGGAAAGGTATATGTTCTTCCCACGGACGATTAACGACACCCAAAGGTCGACAAGAACTGACCTACTCTATTGCTAACTAAGGCGCTGACCTTGCAACTGCCTCAGTGGCAGTATCCAGTGCCTGCATACAACCAGTTGGAGGATAGGGACTACAGTACTTGGAATGCGTAGTGGTGGCAGACTTCCAAACATGAATGTGTGCTACATATCATTGCTCTCTGTCTCCTCCACCCTTCATGTTACCTGTCCCGGGTACAAACAATGTAGCTGTTATTTTTCATTCACTTTGGGGCAGGGCCTCTCTTCCTACTTGCTTGCGCAGAATCTACTGCAATGGGATCCAGGCTGTGGTTCGGACCTTTGCGCACTGGTGCAATACAAATAATTAGAGAAATTATTACCAAACTTAATTTAGGAGTATTTCTAGTACTTCTAGTGTTTCTAGGTGTATTTTTAGTACTTTGTACAGTGTCAAACACAATGGGTGGTGAGGTACTATCCTAATAAACATAATAACTTCTGGTTGCCATTTCTGGATTTGGATGCCTGAAGTGCAGCCAGTATCTTGTAATGGAGATTTAAGTCCTCGGCAGCAGTTTTGAAAGATTTAATTTCTTGGTTGACTACAATAGTTACACCAGAGATTAATTTAGTTCTTAACCCTCAATTAAAGCTGTCTGTCAAGGATTTTCACACCTTGCTCAAGTAACAAATGATGAATTGCATCTTCTGCCCTAGTTTTAATTTCAAGCCTATCAAAGCACTAGGGCTATGTCTACACTGGCAATTTAAGTCGACTTGAGGCTTAAGTCGACTTAAATTAAGCCATGTCCACACTAGGCTTTCATTAAATAGATTTAAGAAATTCCTTAAGTCGACTTAATAATTACCACTCATTAGGTCAACTTAAGCTTCCTTGGGTCGAATTAACCCTTCCTTAGGTCGACCTAAGCCCAGTGTGGACGTATAAGTCAACCAAAGGGCAGGTAGATCAACTTAACAAAGTGGACTAAATCGACTTAAAGTGTTGCCACTTGTTAAGTCAACTTTAATAAGGTCGATTTTAGGTTGACTTAAAGTCGACCTTATTAAAGTCGACTTAACTTTTCTAGTGTAGACATAGCTCTGGTAACTAAATCAGTTTTAAATCCATTGCCTCAAACTTTGTCATGGTGCATTCTTCCATAGCTTGAATGAATAACAGCATGTTTTCCTCACTCCCACAGGCCTATCTTGATTATATTTCCACAGAATCATCTTATAATTTAGTGGGAGGGTGAGTCATCCAGTGCTTTCTCTCCGCCTGTCCCCTAATCAGTCTGAATGGCTAGAATGATGCTGTAATCTAAATAGCCTTTAGAATTACGATCCTTGCACTGCTGTGATTTGTTCTATTCTTCTCATTTCCTTGATTTATTTTCTTGTTTCTTCATTTAACACACACCCACATAACTCAGACATAAAGAAGGAAACAAAATCCCTGTAACTAAGGCTTGGGCTACACCAGTGGCTCTCAACCTTTTCAGACTTCCATATTCTTTTCAGGAGTCTGATTTGTTCTGTGCATCGCCCAAGTTTCACCAGAGGTGGATCAGGGGCTGCAGGGTTGGGCCTCCCCCACTGATGGGCCAGCGCTGGTGTGGGGGGGGCCCTGGGGCCAGAGGCCAGCCACAGTCTGGCTGGTCAGCCTCTGAGAGTGGCAGGGCCGACTGGTGCACGCACACACAGTGCTGCTTACAGCGTGGTCCAAAAGCTGTGCTGAAGCCCATACCTCCAGCCGTGCCACCCTCCAGGGCTGACCAGCTAGGATGCAGCTAGCTCGCCCCGCCCCCCCGGAGTGGACTGGCCAGCCCAGAGGCAGGGCGAGAGTGCAGATCCCAGCCTCTGGGATGACCCACCCTCCTCCCAAAGCCTAGCCCACCCTGCTCCCCACCTTAGTGCTGGCAGGGCAGAGGTCCCCCACATCACCTCACTTTAAATACTTGCTTACAAAACCAGACATAAAATATAAAAGCACCCCCACACACCGTTATTGAAAAATTGCTTACTTTCCTCCTCATAATTATAAAATAAATTAATTGGAATATAAATATTGTACTTCCATTTCGGTGTGTAGTATATAGAACGGTAAGAAAAAGTCATTGTTTATATGAAATTTTAGTTTGTACTGACTTTGCTAGCACTGACTCTTTTTATATAGCCTGTTCTAGAAGGAGGCAAATTTCTAAATGAGTTGGTGTACACTCTGGAAGACCTCTGGATATGCGAACCCTTGGTTGAGAACCACTGGTCTACACTACAGATTTATGTCAATATAACTACCGTGCTCCGTGGTGTAATACTGATCTAGCCCCCAGTGCAGACTATGTCAATGTAGCTATTGCCTTTTGGAGAGGTTGAGTACACCGATGGGAGAATCTCTCCCGTTGGCATAGGCTGCATCTTCACTAAGCACCGCAGTGGTCACCTTCATTGGTGCATTGATCACCTTCATTGGTGGCATTGGAGAAACTGTCTCGGTGCACCACTGTATCTGTAGACAAGTCCCTATTCAAGCATTTTCTCCCACAGGCTTGAAAGGAAGAAAAAAGAATTACCCCCTTTTTTAATGCTTGGGAGTGGTGCTCAAATAGCACTGCATTAGAGCCATATAAATAGTTCTTGTTTGGGAGCCACGTCTCTTCTGCAAACGGTTAACTAACAAGGCGCAAAATAAGTGGCAGCAAATCAAATTGCCAAGCACAGAATTCCTTCGTCAACCTATGGAAAAGCCCCAAAGCTCGGCAGCTGAGCTGAGGGAGAGATGATTGCAGCATTCCAAGGCCAGGGCTATGCAGAGAAGCTTGCATAACTCCCATTGACTTCCCAACCTCCCTTCAGCACGGTGTCTTCACTGCACTGCGCCAACAGGAAATGCGTTCCCATTGATGCAGCACTATGCCACTTGAGAAGGTGATTTTATTAAGTTGATCAGGAAGGAATTTTCCCCCAGGGCTGATTGGCCTGGGCTCTGGGGGTTTTTCGCCTTCCTCTGTAGCACAGGGCATGGCTCACCTACCGGTGAATTCTCTGTATCTTAAAGTCCTTAAATCATGATTCAAGGAGGTAAAGAACTCAGTCATAGATTGGTGGCCTATTGCTGGAGTGGGTGGGTGAAGTCTTGAGGCCTGCATTGTGCAGGAGGTCAGACTAGATGATCGTACTGGTCCCTTCTGACCTTAAAGTCTATGATCTCCAGATGGACTTAGTGGGTCTTAAATGATCCACTTAACTGGCAAATTTGCCCACCGTCAGTGTAGATATGGCCGAAGGGTGCAGGTGTAGAGTTGTGGATCCTTTTCCGTGTTGTGTTTTACCTCATTTAGCAAAACAAACAAGGAGTCTTGTGGCACTCATTGACCTCATTATGCAATTGACGAACCTTTAAATTGGAGTCAGTATTAATTGGGGAACCCAACATCAGGCCAAATGTTGGTGGGGTGTTTGTCTGGTCTCCTTAGGATATGGGCTGCTGCATTTTGGAGCTGTTTCTGTTGTCGTGACTACTGCCAGCAGCATCAGATGTAAAGTGATGCAATGTTTCAGCCTTGAAGTGATATATTCTTCAATCGTGAAGGGCAGGAGCAGTTTTCTTGTCAACTCGAACTTGAAAATTCTCCCTGCCCATACTTATCCCTTAAACTTCAGTCTCATTATTAATAGGTATAACTATATGCAATATCATCAGTTTGCCTAAATTAGTCCTCTTCTGAGATAAAAAGCAATTGTTGGAATGGACTTAGTCCTATTTAACTTGACACCTCCTATCTAGGTTGTTCTTAATTCTGGTCTTCCTGGCATAGGTGCTAGAACTAGTGGTGTTGGCTTGAAGTGGTTTCCATCATATATAGTATTTACAGTTTGGTTCAATGACTCTCAGCACCCCCACTATACAGATTATTCCAGTACTACAGCTTCCGGGTCATCTCAAAGATCTCCCTGGGGAAGGATTTCAGTGTTGGTTAACAGGGATGTAGCCCTGGGTGGGCCGGGGCCCACCCACTTTGGAATGAGGCCTGCCCAAGTGCCCGGCCATGGTGCAAATTTCTCCGCAGGGCCGCCCAGCAGCCGCAAGTGGAGTAGAGGTGCTGGCGCTGATGCCTCTGCTCCGCTTGTGGCCATGGCCACCGGGCCCACAGCTGTGAGCAGAGTTGTGGTGCTGGTGCTTGTGCCTCTGCCTTGCTCACAGCCACCAGCTGCTGGCCGGCCCTGCAGGGTCGCAGCAGCAAATTTGTGCTGCTAGTGGGCCTTTCCCCCTTGCTCAAGGGGGGGGTGGGAGCACTTCCGATTATGTGACTGGAAGCAGCCCTTGGTCGGGTCCACCCTGAACTTTCAGGGGCCTGGCCAGAAATCAGGGGCTGGCTACACCTTTGTTGGTTAATATTTGCTGCTTGTACAAGAAGGTAGACTAGGTGGATGCAGTTTAAAGTGTATGTAGCTTATAAGACTCATTCGTTTACACTTATAAAAGTGCTGCCTTTCTGTTTCCATACCAACAGGTAATAGGAGCAGTGAACTTTTTGTAATGACAGAATCCTTGAATATCAATCCTGTCTATCTCAAGAGTGATCTCTTTTTCTTTTGAATCCAGAGGTGCCTTGACAGTTAGTGTATTGTATTCTGGCTTCTCCTATGAACCTGAGCACTGGGCTTAGTGTTTAATCACTCTGCGGCTGGGTTCTCTACCCTCGAGCCAAGGACAAACTGATTTTGAAAGAATCTCATTAGCCTCTTCAAAAAAACAATCCTCCCGGGAGCCCAACAGTTCTGTTTCTGCAGGAAATCTTCTCAATTTGTTGGGCTAAGTGGAAAAAATTGACAAGCAACTGCTTAACTTTCCATCTCTTTGTTGCTTTTCAAACTCTGAGGGGCATCTGAAAACCTGCAAATGTTTTGTAAGTTTTAGGATGGGTTTTTATTGACTTTTTAAAATTTGTCCCTAGTTCTTATGCTATTATGGCTGTAATTGATACCTGACCAAAAAAAAAAAAAAAAAGCTTCACTTTTCTGTTAGAATTCATTTTCCTTTTCCTTATTATAGAAAGCTAGAAACCCATTTGGAGATCCTTCTTGGATGTTTTTAAAAAAAAGCGTGTTGCTTTTACCACCTTTGGTGTAACAGAAATTCCAAGAGGAGTGTGAAAATGTTACATTTCAAATCACAAATTCCTTGCAGTGATAGCGTAAGAACTAGGGGAGAGGACATGAATAGGATCTAGTCAAAAACTTGAACTGAGTACAAGTGAGCCTCGTTTCGTGAGATTGCTGGCGGAGTTTCTGTAATATAAAAATGTCATTTCTGGAGGTTGTGCTTTTGGATACTTTATCTGTACCTATATCTGAGCTGTCAAGTGGAAATACAGCAACTGTTGTCAGTGATGTGCAGAACTAGAGATGGGCCCAAATCAAAAGCCAGGACTGGAACAACCCTACTCTTCAGGGCGTTCCAAACATTGCCAATCCCTGATGTTCCAGAAAGCATGAGATGAGCCTTCGTCCTCCTCCTCCCACAAGCATTCCCCCAACCCCCCCAACATCAAGAGACTTTAAAAAAAACAAAAAACAACCCACCGTTTTGGGTTTTTAAATTTGTGTTGTGTGTCCTTGAGGACTCGTTATATTTTCCAGTGTTTCTCTGATGGCTTGAAATGTACTTTTAAGTGAAAACTGAGGATTTCATGTAATCATGTGACTTCGGTTTTGGGGTTTTAAGAAAAGAACCAAAAGGCCCCTGAGAAAATCATGAATCAGCGATACTGCAGCTGGCCTTTTTTAATAATGGTCCAAAAAACTCAAGTTATGTTCATGCAACTGGATCTACACAAGCAGACCCTGGGTTTGCATGTATTCCATTGAGCTTAATCATTCTCTATGGAGATGTGTGGACTCTGCCTCTATGTACACAGCCAGAAGAGAGAGACTTCACACTTTAAATCCCTGAATTTTGGCATATCTGAAAATGGAATCTGAATTTTTCATCTTGAGTCCATTTCTATGTTTTACTTCATCAACTTAAAAAAAAAAAAATCCAGAGACTAGACTTTGTTAAATGATAGACACGCTTTCACTAAATTGGGACTAGAGAATAAAATTCTAGCTCATCACTTTGTGTTTTGCTAGACTGTTTGAAGCTAATGGCTTCTGCTTACTGGAATGATATTGTACTCAGTTGCATGGTGTGAGAAAATCGCTCTCAATACATTTACAAATTATCCTCTTCAAACAGAAACAAGCTGGTTAGAAAATGTTTTCAGGCTGAAAATGTGTTTCAGTGAAACATAGCTAACACCCAAAACGCATTACAATTTACTTCCCAAATTGTGCCTTTGGGGAGAAACATAACAAATGTTAGGTCTGGTATACTCTTAAAACGCAGATTGCCGTAGCTGTGGTGTTCAGTGTGTGAAAAATCCCCACTTCTGAATGCTGTAGCTTTATCGATCTAAGCCCCCAGGTAAACACAGGGAGATGGACAGAAGAATGCTTCCATCTACCTAACTACAGTCACTTTGAGAGGTTGGGTTTATACAGCAAGAAGGCAGCTCCTGTTGTCACTGCTATGGGCGTCCTCAGGACCAATCTTATTTAACATTTTCATTACTGACTTGGGCACAAAAAGTGGAAATGTTCTAATAAAATTTGCAGATTACACACAGTTGGGAGGTCTTGCCTATATGGCTAGCCAGTGTTAGCCCACCCCCCTCAGTTCCTTCTCAGTTGCCCCTTGCTAGAGATGGAGCCGTTGTCTGATTGTTACCTTTACTCTCTTTCCTTAGCATTTTCAAGAGCTAGTTAAACTACTACTAAAAGAGAGAGGAATTTTCTTTATTTTCTCTCTCAAAGGAAAAGAAGGGAACTTCCCCAACAAAGGATATGCCTGGCTCATTGGACTTCAAGAAGTCTCTTGTGTACATAGGCATAGTTTGATGGCTATATTTGGGGGGCAAATATATGAGCGCATGCACGGTAAAGCCAGTTCCCTCAGTTCATTGACTCTCTCCCCCTGCTGGGTGGGGTACCTGGGCTGCTGGTGCTGTGGGGGTTGGGATGGTCTGGTTTAACAGGATGAAAATTGACCATTTAATTCTCCTCTTTGCTCTGTCTTTGCCAGTTTTTGATCCATTGACAATAATTTGCTTCTCATCCATGACTACTTAGCTTCAGTCACTTCTTGTGAGGGACCTTGTCCAAGGTATTTCAAAAGTCTAAAGTATATTTTGAAAATGGGAAAGGAATGCCAAAATGGGAAGCTCCAAATTTTGCTTGCTATAGTCAATCAGTGAGCTACAATAAGTTTGGTGGACATTGACAAATGCTAACTTTTGGCCATGACCCTGTATTGGAGGCTGTATCAAACCTGGGCTTCCTCAATAACAGCATATAGAAGTGTTATGCCTTTTCTTAAAGTTTGTAGGTAGCTAGGAGGCAGATGTACCCCTTAAAAGAGTGCTGCTGTGCATATACTCACCTGTATAGATGAGCAGATCTCTGTGTGTAGGCTTCGTCACAGCCCCTTTGGGATAGCTAGTGCCTCAGGAAAAAACTTGGAAGAGTATAAGAGTACCAATTGTAGGCTGGCCCTGCTTCTTGTCCAGCTTCGTTCTTGACCAGATATCTCCTGTTCAGGTCTAAAGCTCACTTAGGCACTGAGAAATCACAGAACATGAGAAAATTGAGTGTCTCATAGCAAACTGGTGATACTGCTATTCCTTGGTGCCAATGGTCCACCCGCTGCAGTCTGCATGGCCATCAGATGTGTAGCCGTGGAGTAATACTTTTCTAATCTGAAAGGTTTCCGTGATCATTCTCATGCTGAATGATCAGAGAACCTGTGTACGGCCAAGTGTTAAACATGACAGTCCTTACACTCTTTTTCCCTTAGTGATCTTTAGAGAATTCCTGGTGTACAAGGAATTCATGTGTGCTTCCCCTTATCCCCCTTGGCGGAGGCTGCCCATGAGCGAATGTCTATTGTAAACCATGCTGTAGCCATCATTCTGGAAAAGGATGCTAATTCTGCTTCAGCCATACCCAGGAGCATCTCCTTCTAGTAAATGCCATCACCTATTACTTCACATAGAAAATGCATTTAAGCTGCATTTCTCAAAGACCTTTCTTTATCTCTATAAGGCCATGTAAAGTCAAGCTCAGTTCTGTTCCACTAATGTAAAACTGATTTAATTGAAATCAGATTTTACTTGTTTAATAGGAAGCAGAATTTGGCCCTGTGTTCATTAACGTTAAATATATCTGTCAAACTTGCTGAAATAAATTGTACTGCAACATAATACATGCTGGATGCATATTAGATTATACACTGCATTAGAATCCAACTTTTGACCTATATTAGGGTTTCATTTTATGTCCTACATAGACTGTAATGGAAAAAATTGAAAATGAAACTGACCTAGACAATAATTAAATCGCTTCTGTCTAAAGTATCTGGGGGTAAATTCCCATATAATTTAAATAGGAATCATCCTTTAAAGCCCACAATATAGTTGTTAAACACCAGAGATTGACCAATACTTTTGATTAATGGAAGAGTTGTAACCAAACTCAAAACTCTAAGGTTAAAAAATGTAGCACTTTTTTTTCTTCTGCTTCTCCCTTCTGCATGCCCAGGCATCAGTCCGCAGTAGAACAGCAAAATACTGAGAAGCAACCTTTTTTTTATTATTATGTATGTGTCTTCAAAACACACAAGTAGCCTATTCTATGTAGGGTAGTCTGCTTCCTTTAGGAAAACAAATGAATAACTATCCTGTGTCTAATACTAGGTAGGGCAGCAAGAACAGAAAGTAATTTCTTGTGTGCAGTCTCTTTTCCTCTCTTTTAAGGAAAAAAAAATCCATCATCATCTTGAATCATAATATTTTTCTCCTTTCCCCCAAAAAGGCCAATCTATTTCCTAAATGCAATACTTCTGGTAACTAAATGGTTCCTCAGAAACCTTCCATTCCTTGGCCTCCCCTCCCATATTTCTAGTTTAGTGAAAGGAATGGACTAGCTCGTTTTAGCAGCTGACATGTCAAAAGCAGGCAGGAGGAGACAGGCAAAAGTTGGCTGCGGCTTGGAAAAATGAAGCAAAACTTCAGGGAGTCTCTTGACTGATTAGCTGCTTTCTAACATCTTCCCCTGCCAGGCTGTCTTCAGCTACTGAGCTGGAACCCTCCTCCTGGGAACAAAACACTTTTTCCAAGGTAAACTCATCAGTAGCAGAAGCAGCAGCACTATATACGCTTAAACGCATGGGATTGATCTTTTTTGCTGTTTTAAAGGCATACCCCTACAAAGAAGTAAAAGTATCTCAGTTGCTACACCCTTCCACCACACCTCAGCTGGTCACTAGCAAAGACAATGTTAAAACAAAGTCTCCCCTTCCATTGTAAGAGGCACTGTTTTCTAAGGTCATTTAACAGAAAAAATATGGGGATTACATTCTTTAAAAAAAAAAGTTTAGAATTTTTCTGCAGGCAACTATTAGTTGCTGTAGTTTAGATGGTGTGGTTTAGAGATTTTATTGAGTCAAAATTATGAGCCTCATTGACCACAGATTCTACTTTTACCCAGCCCACAAAGCGTCTTCAAAGGGTGGGATTTTCTCCCATGAAAGCTCTTGTGATAAATAAATCTGTTAGTTATAAAAAGTGCCGCAGGACTCTGTTGCTTTTCTGCAAATAGACTAACACGGCGACCTCTTTAGAACCAGCCCACAAAGTGTACATCCCAAATTGTGCCCTTAGCTTGCTAAGACAACGATTTGGGGTGCCTCGGTTTCTGGGACAGCTGTAAAGGGGCCTGATTTTCAGAGAGCAGCTGCTCAGAGCTTTCTGAAAAAAAGGTCCCTGAAAGGTATCTCAGGTTGAATCCTAAGAAATTGAGGTTCCCCCAGACTAACTGGTGCATTTCTGGAAAACCTTGTTATTTGTAGAACCAGAGGCTGCTAGCTCATTAGGCATTAATACGACTGCTTAATACCATAGCAGAATAATACGTAGGTAAATAAGCAACTCACTTATTTATACATGGCTAAATAAACTGCTATATTCTGAAAGCACATTGCTGCCATTCATTGAATTGTATATAGTATTTAAATAAATTAAATAAAAAACCCTAAACAAAGCCTCCTGTGTTAAATAAGTCTATATATAATATAGAAGTTAAGAATGAAGTGCTCCTATTAGCCATTATTTAACAATGGCTTCTCCTTTCCTCTCTTTTATTGAGAAATGACTAATTCTGCTATTTTAATATGGGAAGAGGCAGTCCCTCAATTCAAGGTTTGTATCATCATCCTCTGCTACAGAGCAAGGTCTTAGTAAATAGCCTATGGAAAGAACAAGGTCACATGCTGCAGACTGAGGAAGGGAATTAATCGATGAAATGAGCAAAGGCATCTACTTACTGGTAATGATCTGAGAATAAAAGAAAAGGGTTTGAGTATAGAATGCTCACTGCCAGTGAAAATGCTTTTGAATTACTCAAGCCAAATGCTACCTACACTTTCAAAAAGATACTGACTGTCCCTGGATATGTCTATGCTTAAAAGACTAAGTTGAGTCTGTTAAGTCGACTGAACAAGGTCAACTTAAGTCGACTTGAAGTTGACCTTGTTAAGTCAACCTAGAGTGTCAACATTAGTCACTTAAGTTGACTTCCTGCATCCCCGGAGAGCCACGGCTCCCTGCTGAGAAGGGAGCCGCAGCTCCCTTTTCCCCAGGACCCACGGCTTCCTGGCAAGAAGGGAGCCATGGGTCCCAGAAAGAGGGCAGCCCTGGCTCCCCGCAAGCCGTGGCTACCTTGTCCTGGGGAGCAGTGGTTCCCTTGTCCCCAGGGAGCTGTGGCTCCCTTGTTCCCAGCCCTAGGTTGACTTAAGGAATTAAGACAACAGAGTCCTGTGGCACTTTTAAAGACTAACAGATTTATTTATCGCATGAGCTTTCGTGGGAGAAAATCCCACTTCATCAGACGCTTTGAAGATGGGAAACTTACAGAATGGGAGGAAATTAAATGCAGGGGAGTGTATGACATAGGATCAGGTCAGGCTGTAACAGCAAATCAAAATAGGTGTTAGGATTCAAACATTGGGGAACAGCACATAGAGGAAGGTGAGATCAAATCACCTGTTGTAATGAGAGAAAAATCCATAGTCCCTGTTTAACCCCAAGACAACTGAGTCAAATTTGCATATAAGTTCGAGTTCTGCAGTTTCTCTTTGAAGCTGTGATTTGTTATTCATCTGTTTCAACACAGCTATTAACAAGTCGTCAAGGGAGTGAGCAGAGAGATTGAAGTGTTCCCCTATTGGTTTTGTAGTGTTGCAATTTCTGATGTCAGATTTGTGTCCATTGATTCTTTGGCGCAGAGACTGTCCTGTCTGTCCAATATATAAGGCAGAGGGGCATTTCCGGCACATGATGGCATAAATCACATTGGTGGATGAGCAGGTGAACGAGCCCTTGATGGAGTAGGGTGGCTTGATTTGATCCTGTGATGGTGTCTTCAGTGTAGATTTGAGGGCAAAGTTGGCAGCGTGACTTTTTGCAGGGATATGTGCCTGCTTTAGTGTTTAGCTGTTAAGTCGACTTAAAGAGCGGTAGTTATTAAGTCAACTTAATGAAGCCCTTAGGTTGACTTAATGAAACCCTAACCAATTTTTTTTTTTTAAATCTGTAATACTCTATTCCATTTAATAGTTTCATTCAACTGAAGGTATTTCATCACAAGTATTTATAGAAAGCCTACATCAATTGTATCAAGTGTGGAACAGAAACCACATTTTCAGCGTGTCTAAACTACCAATGGCAGATATTTTTAGCAGTGTGGGAAGTGCTGTACTTGAAAGGATAACACTAACTATAGTAGATGCTTTACATTTTACTCAGCAGCACTAGAACCCTATCAGGTTACTCAGCTGAACCAGAATAAAGAACCACAGTGCTAATCCCCATGTTACTGTTTTAAAGGTAGGCATGTATTCGGTGATTTATTGTTATTACAGCAGTTACTGCCAATGCCAACATATTTCAGGCACTGTTGATGTTTTCTTTCAAAAATCTTTTTCTCCAGGTGATTTATCAGATGATCGGTACAAATATGAAATCTCTCTTGCATTGGTGGTGTATCACAGGATGCACATCCATGCACCCCTAGGTTATGGTCTGCATAACTTTCCCGTTCACGTTTGCAATGTAATTGTATGATTTGATACCAATACGCCATGCAAGGTTCCTTTATGAATGTGCATAACATACTCTACAGGATTACTATGGTATCATGTTTCCTGCAGCATCATGTAAGTGTACTGATGTGAAGCATGTTACATAGTACAGACGCTCAGGACTATCTCTAGCACAGAGGCTGAAGAATTACATTTCAGAGGCAATGCAGTGCAAATGCCTTCCCTGGCTCAGGTAGAAGTAAAGAGAATCACACAGCAGTACAGAAAGTGAGAGGTTGAGAAGGTTTGGAAACAGAAAGAGTCACTTTGAACAGCTTGGGGCTTTTTGCCTGGAGACTCCAGCTTGAGACACCATCTTAGAAGTAACTGCAGGATGCACAGCCTATTCCACATTGCCAGGAGGGCCTGATCTGGCTGAAAACCATCACAGCCAGACTTGAGGGTAAAAAAGATGAGAACAAACTAAAGTGTAATTCTAAATAATGTTATAGTTTAGTATGCATGTCTTATCTTGTATTTTCTTGTCGTAACTCCTAACTCATTATTAAATGATTGTGCATTGATTTGCTATATACACTCTTAAAATCACATCCTAATCAATAAACTAGTGTTTGTTTTATTTAAAGCTGTGTGGACTTTAGAGGGTGTGAATGAAGGAGGCTGGAGGGAAGGAGGATCCATTTCTTTGTTAAATGGACGGACATGAGTGTATGGTGATTGGAGAAGGATCCCAATCCTTTTAAGACAGAAGTTCCCACTGTGGCACCTGGGGCTGAGGGTGCTTGCTTGGGGACCATCCCTTGAGTAGCCAGACGCCATACAACCACTGCCTGGGATCGACTACACAGAGGAGTCTGGTGTGGACTGATTCAGAAGTGAGTGGTCACCTGGCAAGCAGGGTGAATCGGGGTTCAGGAATGGAAATCTGGGGAGTCACAGTGGCACACCAGATCAGATCTGGGCAGTAGCCTGTCACATGGTGATGCTCTGTTTTTTGGCAGTTTGATGGGTTGGCTTACTCTGAGTGAAACATTCTGGCACTGCTTGCTTTTTTTTTTTTTAACCTACATTAGATATTTCCACTTCCAAAATGTTCTTGTTCTAAAAATCTTACAAATTTCTAGGAAAATGCTATTTTCTTTCAGATCTTTTGAGTGGTATTCTGGACTCTCAAATATTTAGGGTTATATTCTCACAGGATACACAATCCTACCTCTCCATATCAATGACAATTTTGACTAACTCTTGTGAATAGTGATTTGGCTTCTCAGTACCTTCCACCAATCGAGTATACAGCATATCTGCCGGGGAGCATGCAGTGTTTCAGATGTCATTAAGGCAACAGGATTGTGAAAAATCATTTATTCTGGGGTCGCAACACTGCCAGTTCAATGTCATGCCATTGGGGATGACAAGTAGACCTTCCTTGCTAACTTCCAAGTTAAAAGCAAAAATGGTAAAAGGGGGATGGCTGTAGCTACTTGGCCTTTAGTTCCATGTGTAAGCTCCTAACTGATCTCAGCATAATCAGCATGCATATAGGGCAGAATATGACAGGAAGGTGTGTGTTTCATATAAAGTGGACAGATCTTGTATTCATAGCAGTATTGTTTCATTAGTCTCAGTAGTGGTGGTATACTGTGTGTTACTAATAAGTACATACAGCTGTTTTTGGTACAAATATACAATGTAGAGTGTATCCCAGTGTGCTACTATGAATTTTGCTTTTATTCCATGGATTAAAATATATGGGTGATTGAGATGTAGGGAAGCAGAGTGAGCTTGTGGAGGTTTTTGGTGTATTCAATATTGTGTCTGTGAGAGGGCTTGTGGAGGAGGGATAGAATGAGAGAGACAGACAAGGAACAGTTAGCAATCAAAGGGAGAAAGCACAAACACATTTGAAAAAAAATTCATGGGAGCTAGAGAACAGAAAATAAGAAATGGCTGATAGCTGGGGAGATGAAACAATAAATGGAAAGCTTCTGGACCTCCAGAAACAGAGAAAATAACACAGAAAAGAGACAAGGATCAGTATACACACGCACATTTCAAAGGAGGTATATGTGGATTTATTTATAAGCGAGTATGTATGTAAAATTTGTTCAGTTTATGTAAAAAACAAAAAATAAAAAAAAAACCCCAAACCACTCACTGACATTAATATTTGCCAATTCTCTTCCATTTGCTATCAGACTGAAAAAATTAATATGCTTATGCTATGACTAAATTATAACAAATTATACTTTGACTAAATTATACAGCACTCTAATTCTTTAAGAACATGTTGCTGAGGGCTTTTGAAAAAGGCCTTTAAATATTCTTTGCAAATTATTAAAGGAATTCCAATTAGATATTACATGTCATTTTCATTTCTCTTGTCATTGAAGTCTAATTCTGAAAATGCTTCCCTATAAACTGCTTTGGTTCCATACATCATCTGCTCCTCTTATTTATCTGAACAGCCATAATCTTGGTGGGTGACATGACAGCTTTTTCCATAGTGAGATCACTACAAATTCTAATAATATCTTCCACTTACACGGCACTTTCATCCCTAATAGCATTGCCCAAAGTTCTGTTTCACAGATTTCCTTATATAAACTTTCACCATTTTGCAAGATTCTACACCACCTCATTCATACTGTTTTCATAGTTCTCACAAAATAGCTAACTTTGCATAATAAAAACCCTTTAAAAATCCATATTTTTGCACTTTGTATAAAAAAACCCTATTTGGTTTGAAAAAAGGGTTCCTTTATTTGAAAATAAGTCTGTTTTGCCACCTCAGAAATAGGCTCAGAAAGTATTATTGCAATATGGTGATCTTAAAACAGGCTCATTTTCAAATGTGTAATGAAAAACCCTTAAATTCCAGCTGGTCAACCTTGCATTTCATTGTAATTGCAACATTCACTATAACTCTAAAAGGATCGCAAAATACTTTTTTGTTCTTTCAACGGACCTTTACTTACAGTAATTGCTTCACCTGAAGTTGAAGTACAGCTGCTTCTTAGAAGAAACATGACAACTGCTTAACAGCATGCGATCACACTACACAACAGTTTACGGCTCGAGGTACTGAAGATTACAATGCCCAAGTGAAACTACAGCCTGGATTTATGTACGTAGAATGTTATTGACCGAAACTAGAATTGTTCCACGACATTAAAATTAACTGCCTTCTGCTCTTAGGAGAAGTACCCTGAGATCTTCTGCCTCTCACCAAAGCATCTGTTTGATGCATCAGTTCAGTACTGATACAAAAAGAAGAGAGATGTGCTGAATGACCAGCCACCGTCATTTTCTGCAGTGTCTAGGCTTTCTTTGTCCTTAGTATTGTGAAGCACCTTTGCAAAATAGACTTCCACTGACTTCCCTGTGCTTTGAATGACTTCCCTGTGCTTTGAATCAGACCTTAAATCATACCCTCTGGGTCTTACTTAATACAGCCTTGTTCTGCTTTCTCAAGTGTCTTTGACTATGCAATGTATAAAGTAATTGACTGATGTCTCAATTGAAGGCACTAGCATTAGTTAATAGACTATCTTCTTAATACACAATTCAACAAAATTGTTTCTGTGCAATCCAGACCCACTTTGTGCCAAATAATGATTTCAGGTATATAGATGTAAACTAAAAGTAATTGCATTGAAGTCAGTAGAATTACACAGGTGTAAGAATGGCCTGAGGTTAGATTCAGGCCCTTTGAGTATGGATAGACTACCAAACCCCATACTGGGTTATGTCTTGCAGGAATAAGAATATATGACTTCAGTATGAGTAAAATGTCTGGCCAGAGTTTGTCACACAGGCTAACACAAATTACCTTGGTGGGGGCTATTATGGAGAATGGAGTCATTAAATCTGTATTTTACCCTTGGAGAACCTTTGCATCATACGTTTACCTACAGATTAGGATTGCTGAATTGCAGATCTAAATGTGCTACATGATTATGCATCTTTTGAATGAAAGCTTTCATTTTAGGTGCCCTATACTTTATATGCTGCTGTTTCAAATACAATATATCCTCCTTTGCAAAGACTCACACAAAGGGCCCAAAACATTGTTGTGTAAAATGAATGTTCTATGTAATTTGGAAAAAAAATATTTTTTTGAAAAATCTCAGTAGAATGTCTTTTCTACAGCTCTCAACTGTCCCTATAGTAAGGCCACAGAAAACTGCAGACAGTATTTTAAATGGAAATCAGTTACACAGTTTATGAGATTCTGCCGCAATGTGCTGTGGCAACATGTGATGTTCTTGGTAATGCAGCAGAAAGTTTTTGTATAGAAAAATAATAGTGTCTTGTAGATTTAAATTGTGATTGGAAGGGACAGATAGATATTGTGGGTGTATGACAAAGCACAGAGGATTAGATTACATATTCTGCAGCAAGATTTAACTCACTTGTTAGTTTTTGAATAAAAGCGAAATGCCTCTTGTGACCCAGGGACTCTTTATTGCCAGCTGGAGGGTTGTGGCAATCCTTTGGATCTGGTGTATATATTCTAGTTCACCAAAGAGAGTTATGTTTAAAGCCTGTGTCATGATGGTCAGGATGATTTTTGCAAATGGTATATGCAGATAATATGTAAGGAAGGTGTGTGTGTGTGTGTGTGTGTGTGTGTGTGTGTGTGTGTGTGTGTG
>VOCT01095459.1:0-10026 GCA_007922175.1 Pelusios castaneus | reverse complement strand
GTGTGTGTGTGTGTGTGTGTGTGTGTGTGTGTGTGTGTGTGTGTGTGAAAGAGAGAGAGAGAGAGAGAGAGAGAGAGAGATTTATATTTTTAAGGCTTTGAAGTTAAAGGCAGCTCATCCAGAAGTAATGTGCCTTGAGACAGACTCCTCCAGAGAGGAGGTAAGAGACATTTATTTCTCTGCGGAGCTGACCATTGTATCTATAGTAGAAACTTATTTGCATACTGAGTCAAATGCTAATGAGGAGACTATGGGGCTTGAGAAGGAAAATTAACAGGAAGAGGTAAACAGGAAGAGAGTGGGAGGGATGACCCTATGTTAGAGGTGTTCTGGTATATCTGTGGGGTCAGAAAGATGTCCAGGCATCTTAATCTGGTTATCGAGGGTAGAAAAATTGCTAGTAGGCTTGAGCTCATGAAAGGCAGGCCTCGGCCACTCTGGCTGGTAATGCTGTGAGGAGGACATAAGTTCTTGCTTACTCTGATTATACAAGAGGGTGTCTTGTTGCTTGAGTTCAGACTCCAGAAAGTGTTCTGTGTTTTCTATGTAACCCTTTGTTTCCAATATTTCTATTGGCTGCCATATGAACCACTGCTCTTTGTTCAACACACTAGCTTTCTCTATAACCAAATCTAAATGCTGTGTTCTAAGGCAGTGGTTTTCAATCAGTGTGTTGAGGCACATTGGTGTGCCATGAGAACTGTCCAAGTGTGCTGTGAAATTTTGTACAAAGGCAATGAAAATCAACGTAAAACAAACATTGTTTCACCTTAAACAATATTCTATCGAATCAAAATTACAACTCGTAAAACTTGTGAAAATTAATCATCAAATTAAAAGTGATGTATTGGTCTATCGATTCTAAAATGTGAAAATTCCAAACACAGGTGGCCAAAGGGCAAAATTGAGATGTGTATTTTTTTCCAGTGGATTCAAAGCATTAATGCATTTGATCCTTCTTTAGTTTATTATATGCACTATATTGCAAAGCTTTCTAGTAAGACTGTAACCATAGTAAATGTAAGCAAATGTGACATTTCTGAGCAATAAATTCAGCTTTAAAAAGTGGGTGTTCTGTGGAATTGTTTGTCTCATTGAAGTGTGCTGTGTTACTGAAAAGGTTGGGAACCACTCTTCTAAGGTGTAACTGGTGAACTGTGGTGTACTATTCCTTTGGGAAGAGCGGATCTGGTCAGTCTGTTAGGGTCTAATGGAAAAAGGGCTGGATGCCACAGGGGATGCTTGGAGGACTCAAGGATTGGAGTGTGCTTTTCACTAACTTGAATGAGGGACAGCACAGCCTGTGTGGGCTGGAAGGGCGGGGTGGGGTGTGGAACGTGTCTTGCCGACGGCTGGGAGACTCAGGAAACTCACCTTGGGTAGGGAGGGACAAGGTTATTTCATACTAAAGGCAGGTAGTAGAATGGTGCCTCACAGCCCTGCATATTTCTGGAAATGATGCATTTCCAGCAGCTCAAATGTTATTCTGGGAAGCCCTCAGTCTGGGTATGTTGTGAGTTAAGACTTTGCAAGATGCTGAATGATAAGGTTAGGCAGATCGCAAACAGTTAACCCTGATGTTATATTTGAGGTGAATAATTCCAGTGTTGGAATTATGACAATGTATAAAGGGACTTGAGTGTAAAAAATTCATAGCAAGGGACTCCATGGCTAAGAAGGTAAAATGTAGCATATGGGAGTTCAAATGTTGGGTTTTTGTTTGTTTTTGTTTGTTTGTTTTTTAAATCTCAGGGAGGAGCATCATCAAAACCACTACTCCCAAATCCCAGAGGATTTACCTGCCCTCAGTTTTTCAGTGTTACTGCCCTGTTCAGAAGGGCTGGTGTGTGCTTCAACTGAGCCTTTCCTTGGAGCTTAGTCAACTTGAGGGTTTACCAGAGAGCAATAGGAGATACCCAAACCCAGAGCCTAAGGTTCCTTTTTGGTTCCTATTTTCATTATTATTAGTACTACAATAAAAGAAATCTTGATTTAAAAAACCATGTAGATTGAGTCAAATATGAACAAGAAGATGAGTAAGTCTCTGATCACTTTGTGCCATTAACCCTTATTTTCCAAAGAAGATATAAAAATCTATGAGATGCCATAGCTAAGCACAGCTAAGAATGTAGGACCTACCCTACTAAAACAGATCAATGGTAAATCTAATCTCATGTCTTTTCTCTAACAGCATCTTATTTCCTCTAATAGAGGAAAACCACGCTTGCATAATGCATCCACTTGGATAAAATTTATATGATAGGTGCTGCGTACATATGTGAAATATCACATACTTAGCCAGTGATTCAGATTTGGCCTGTGAAGGACCGAGGCCCACATTTAAGCCTGTGCCTAACTTGAAGCATGCAATTAGTCTTGTTAAAGTCTATAGGACTACTCATATGCTTAAAAATTTGAGTATGTTCTTAAGTGCTCTAATAGCCCTTATTAGTGTAATAGTCAGAATCTTACTATATTACTAACAGCCAATAATAGCCTGCAACAGTGAGTTCTTCAGGTACTTCATGCTTTAAAAAAACCCAACAGGATTTCTTATTTTTGTAAAACTGGGGGGGAAACCTACATTTTGTCACTCACGGTGGAGATCATCAAAGCATTCAGACTGAACATTTACTGAATTGTAAATTTTAGCTTTGTCAAATCAGAATGTTATTGTTTCTATTTATCCATTCAGTTTTAATTATTCAGTCTTTTAAACTTCTCTAAGACATGGTGTTGTACTGCTCAAATCAAGGGGAGTTTGGCCATTGACTGCAGTGGAAACAGAAGCAGGCTACAACTGTCTCTTATTCTTGTATGATGAGAAAAGGTAAATACAAGCATGGTATAGGAAAAAGCTGTGAAAGAGAAGGTTGCCTGGATGCTTCCATCAGAATCCTGACTCGAATCATTCCCTATATAGACTATTGTCTACTGCATCCCTCAATAGTCATCTGCCTTTATGTGAACCTTCCCTTCCTATGCTATTTACTATATCTCCGTTTGAAAATGAAACAGCCAGATGTTGAATGCAGTGTGCAAGGTGAGGCTATGCCATGGATTGGTAATGCATGATGTCATAATATTTCCTCTCTTCTCCACTTTCTCACTTTTAATCACAGCTGTGGGATGAGCAATCACTGTAGCATTCCCTTGACAATGTGCACCTATATACAGCTCTTTGCTGTATAAGATCAAATACTACAACTGTTTTGAGATCACCAACTTACTTTTACATTGGTTCCTGGTAAGTCATACCCTGGTAATTTTAAAGCCATTCCCAACCTGGACTGGGTTTGCTGTTTCTGTGATAGAGAGGTGAAAGGTTCCATATCTGATGATTAATCCCATGAGGTATCATCCAGTAAATCCCTATTGTATGGACATTGGAGACTGGGTTCATGGTTGGGTTTCCTTAGTTTATATTTTCTCTTGGCATGTTTAATCAAACTTATTCCTTTTTTCTCTGTTCTATCATCTTCCCTGCTAAGAGTGCTTTGAAAAGAAATGCATTTGGGCTAATGTATGCTAGAAAAGGGCTTTACTCTATATTTGATCAGTTCACTACACCATAATGCAACAGCAGTCAGAAGAACAAAATGCTCAACAAAATGGATTCGCATCAAGAAAGGACATTGATGCAGATGTATTATTGCATCAGTCTTCATGCTGCAGTGATAATGTGCTCCATGCACTGCTCTGCAACAGGGATTTCAAACTGGCACAGGCAAATGGTGTACTCTAAGGCAGAGAAGATAGCACTGAGGCTGTCCTTACTGTCAACTCTGAAGAACAAGGAATGACTCCCTTCTTAAATTATGGTTACGCTCTAGAAATATAAAAGACAAAGATGATAATGCTTGGTAGGAAGGGGGGGCATGAGAGAAGCTGATCTGTAGCTTCCCTTAACAAATACAAATCTAACGCATTATAAATATAAAGAAAACAAATCAGGCACGAAGAATGCTGCCCAAATGAAGATTTCCCTTCTCTAGTATCCGATTCCACAATGCGTAGTTCTAGAGATGCTGTCAACAGTCAGAGTTGTAGGCAGTATTGTTGTAGATGTGGTGGCTCCTGTTTTCTGGCTGGGTCCCTGAATCTGCAAGGTGGGCCCGTCCACGTCACGTGACTTGAAGCTGCCCGAGACACTCCAGTTGCTAGGTAACAAGTTAAGTTGGAGCACCAGCACTGTGGCCCCACTTGTTACATAGCAAGCGGAGCTGTGAGAGAAGAAGGGAAGGGGAGAGACAGTGTGATGAGGCCCACCCACTAGAGCACCCGACAGTGGCCCAAACTTCACCACCATGCCTCTGGGGCCGGCCATAAGCCAGTGGCCACAGCCATGAATGGAGCAGCGGCACCAGATGGCCCTACAGCCATGGCAGCAAAGTTCATGCTGCTGCTGGACGCTGCGGTGCATGGGTCTTGTCTCCAAGTGGGTGGGCCTGGGCCCATCTATGGCAACACCGCTGCATGGTGGTCCCAGGATATAAGAGAGACAAAGTAAACGAGGTAATATCTTTTACTGGATCAGCTTCTGCTGGTGAGAGACACAAGCTTTTGAGTGTAAGCATTTGACATGCTTTCTTAGATAGAGCTTAAATAGCAGCTATTCTAGATCATCCTGGGGACTGAAATTCTTAAATAGATTGCAATTGGGGTTGAAAAGTCAGTTCTCAGGGAAATGAGAACAAGTTTACTGTGCTACTCCACTACTTAGTGATTGGTAGTTTTACTTCCTTATTTAAAAATAGAAAGAAATTGCCCTCTAAACAGCATGATCCAAATGTATGGCAATCTCCCTCCACAAAAGTCTATTTCTCAACGAACTAGCTTTTTCTTTTATTTATAGCATTTTAAATTACCCGTACGAGAGGCAAATCCAGGATTTTCCCATCTAACGTTCATTATTTAATACAACTTAAATTGACTTGAGAAACCTGTCTGTGAACATCTTTGGCATTTGAAGCTTCCTGCCCTAGTTTTTTAAGAAGGGAAGAAAAAACCCTGGGTCATTCCTGCATAACAATAAGGAGCCCATTCCTTGATTTCTAGCAAGCTAATATTCCTATTCTTTGATCAACCATTTCAATATTTCTGCATGAATTCATTACATCCTCTTCCAGCCCCCAAGATTATAATGTTATTCAGATGGTACTGTAGAAGAGAAATAGACCTTTTTTTTTTTTTTCTTCCAGTGTGTGCATTGAACTAGAAGGCAGTGATTTACAGCATACATTAGAGGAAGCAACAAGTCAAAGGACTGTGTGGATTGCATTCATAAAACCACTGGGCTGGCACTTTGTGACACTTCCTTGTGAGCAACCCATTGGAATTCCAGGCAGAATCTTTCACACTGCAGATTCTGTTCTGATTACAGAAACTTGGCTTTAACTAAGTCTACTCATCTACAGGGCTTGTTTTTGTTTAGATTAGAGCCCAAGCTGCAAAGATTCAGATTCGAACTTATAAAGTCAGGGCTGGGCAGATGCTGTCTTTTTATTTCATCCCTTTGCAGTGATGGGAACCAGCTGTGAAATTTGGATCCAAAGTGGAGAATTTTGGGTTGGGTTAGTTTAAAGGTTGGGGATGTGGGTGTTAAAAGATAAAAGCAAATATTTATGGCAGAGGAGGAGTAGCGCACATTTCAAAGCTATTCTAATTTTGGTGAGGAGAGAGAGTTCTGAGGTTTTTACTTGGGAAAAGGGATCTGATTGAATGAAAGGATTTGGCATGTGTTTCTTTAAACGGGAGGGGTGCATCTGTGCATTCAGGAGGGGTGGGAGAAGTGTCTGTTGTGCAGGCCAAGCTTTGTAGCAGGCCTGGACCTGTGGGAGCAGAGTGAGAGATACAGAGATTGTGCTACAAATGCTTGATTCAGCCCCTCCTTATTAGGAGTCTTCTACTGAGCCTATTGCATGGTGGTTCTGTTCCATGCACTGAGAAGCTGTAGACAATGAACATGTTCCCCTGTCCTAACACTATCTTGGTTCAGTAGGACCAGCTATAGATCTATTAATACTTTAAGAACGGCTGCAAAAGAGCTTGTCCCTATTTGTGGCCTTTATATGTGACTATAACGGGAATTGTAAATTACCTGTTGAAGTTCTTATACCTCACTCATCATCACTGAGTTAAGCTATGTACCATGCTATACACTGCAGTGGAGGCACCAGCCAGCTAAGTGCCATTTTTTTCCAGGCTCATGTAAAGATTGATTTATATTGAAATATTTGGGATCAAAGAAATGTGAACTATGCATATAGGAATGATGACCACTAAATAATTGACCCTTCAGTGCCTTTCAAATAAATGTGAGTCATTTCATTTTCCATATATATCAGAACTGGAATAAATCCTACAAAGAACAAAATCAGCCCTTGCTTCAGGCTGATCTCAGTAGTTGCCTGACAACGTACTGTATTATTAAAGAATTTGAATGGCAGCAATGGATTAGTAGAACAGGCAGGCTAATTAAGATAGCCAGCAGTTTTAATAAAGCCATGACCTAGTTTGGACTGAAATGTTTAAATGTGATAACCCTTTCTGTGGCTTTGCATTTCAAATCATCTATAAATATGTGCTATAAGACCTCATTCGGTCTAACAGCTTATGGCAAATTAGTTTGAATTAAGGAGGCTGAATTCGAACTAATCTTCAAATAGGCTATTCGAAGTAAGGGTTAATTCGAACTAATTAGTTCGAATTAACCAATGTGGCCATATTAGTTTGAACTAATTGCTTAGTTCAAACTAACCAGCTCATTGAATTCAATGGAAATTGCTAATTTGAACTAAGCAAGTGCCATTCATGGCACTTGCTTAGTTTGAACTAATTTTTTCTAGTTCGAATTAAGTTAATTCGAACTAACTAAAATTAGTTCGAATTAGTTAGTTCGAGTTAACTAATTCGAACTAATTTTAGTAAGTGTAGACATAGCCACAGAGCTCGGCTCAAATGGCATATTTACATGTTCAGACTCCTATTTTTCACTCTGATATGTGGTTCAACCATTGATTAAGGCCTCAGATGATATCTGCAGCTACTGTGAAGCATTACACAAAGCTGCCTGATTAACTGAGCCAAAGTGCTCTGAAATTAGTCAGTTTCAGTTGGCTGGTGTTTTACCAACACATTTTCATATGAAATAACATATTTAAGTCTGAATTTAAACTGAGAAGATGTAAGGCTTGATGAATACATGAAAAAGACATGTAACCTACTAAGATTATTTCAACCAATTCATCCATTCATAAGTGAGTATGATGGTCTATTTGTGGAGGCACATCGCAGCACCTTTCCACTTTGCTTTGTAGTTGCAAGTGTTCTGGTGTAACCTTGTCAGGTCCTTTCATTCACTCTATGCTTCCTCTTTTACTCCTACTTGCAGGGCCCTGTTATAGGCATCATTCTTCTGGTGGAGGAGAGTTGGTTAGGAAGCCCAGTGAAGGTCATCAATTGCATAAGTGGAAATAAATAACAAGAGTACAAGACAGTTATTATTTTACAAGCTTTTATCTGATACCCAAGGACATATTTGTGTAAATCTCCAGGCATATTAAAGCAATAGTTAATGAGCATGAGAAGAAGAAAAATGTATGTAATTGCCTCTTAAATGTATATGTACAAAGCAGCATTGGGTAGCTCCAGCTAGCTTTGTCTAGCAAATATTATCCTGTGACAGAAAGATGGACTCAAAATGTTAAGTCGACTTAACAAGGCCAAAAAGGGGCCATGTCTACAGTTGAAAAGTTAAGTCGACTTTTGTTAATTCAACTTAATAAGGTCCACTTAAAGTCGACCTTATTAAGTCGACTTCATAAAGTCGACCTAACTTTTCAAGTGTAGACATAGCTGTCAAATTTTCTACAATTCCTAACTTCTGATTTATATTCATTTCCATCAACTCCCCCTTTCTTCCATTCGTTAGTTTTAGAGCTACCTTTACTTTCCCTCTAAACCAAGTTGGCACAAGAATTGTGGTACTGGGTCACACCAGTAGATCATCTAGCCCAGTATCCTGTCTTCCAACAGTGGTGAATGCCAGTACTTCAAAGGGAATGAACAGAACAGAGTAATTTATTAAGTGATCCATCCCCTGTCATCTACTTCCAGCATCTGGCAGTCAGAGACTAAGGGACACCCACAGCATGGGGTTATATCTCTGACCATCTTGGCTAATAGCCATTCATCTGCCATGAACTTATCTAATTCTTTTTTTAACCCAGTTATATTTTTGGCCTTTACAACATCTCCTGGCAAGGAGTTCCACAGTGTACTGTGTGAAAAAGTATTTCCTTTTGTTTGTTTTAAACCTGCTGCATACTAATTTCATTGGGGGACCCGTAGTCCTTGTGTTATGTGAAGAGGTAAATAACACTTCCTTCTCCACTGTCTCCATAGTGGTCATGATTATATATATCTCTATCATATCCCTTCTTAGTCATCTCTGTTCTAAGCTGAACAGTTCAGTCCCAGTTTTTAATCTCTTCTTAAATGGGAAGTGTTCCAGACCCTTAATAATTTTTGTTTTCTCTTCTCTGGACCTTTTCCATTTCTAAGAGCTATTTCGAGACTGGGTGACCAGAGCTGCACATAGTTTCTAAGGTGTGGGCATACTATGGATTTTTTTATAGTGACATTATGTATTTTGGTATGGCCTTTTAACTTCTTTCTCGGCTGTGGCTTTTGGGCCATTTAGTAAAGTGTTCTTAGAAAAATCAGAATGATAATGGGGAATTATTTAATTACATTCTTGTTTTCAGCTTTGTGAAACTGGTCCCATAAAGCACCAAGTATATATATGTTACTAGTGCCTTTTTTCTTTAAAAAATAAAAAGGTGCCAGTACACCGACAGAAGCCATGAGGATGGGGGTGGGGGGGGTCAGTATCCTCCACCACTGCTGGCTCACAGCAGCCTTCCCAGGCCCCACTTTTTCCCCCACCGCTCCCGGGCCCCGTCCCCTCTCCTCTTGGCCTCCCTGCCTGCCTGCTGGCTCCCCACTACTTTTGGTCCCCCCTCTACCCCTTTCCCGGTCCTCTGCCCCCCCCAGCCCCTTCCCCACCCCCTGCCGGTTCCCCGCTCCTCTCACCTGCATAACACTTGCAGGAGAGATGCTACTGGATAGGATCCAAATGTGGTATCAACCTTTCTGGATTAAACCATGTATTTCCGCCCAGCCACTCAGTCCCATGAGGTGCTATCATTGTCAAAATTTGGACAGGTGGCTGCCATTTGGAAGAGAGAACTGAGGTTCAATAATTGTGGAGGGAAATCACTCAGGTGAGATGGAACGATACAAGTCAAAGTGGGAACAGCTTTATCAAAATCTGACAAGCCTATAAATGGAACTCCACAAGGCAGCATGATCAGCCCTATTTTGTTTTCCATTATGATCCCATAAATGCAAATGGTAATAGGTAATTTTCCTTTTGCAGATGACTGTGTTATATGGACTAAGTATGAAAACTAAAAGTAGCCGTTGAAAGGACAAATGAGTACTCCACAGTATTTCTGGGTATGGAAATGTTTGGAGATTCAAATTTTCACTTTAAAAAACTAAGGCAATGCTTTCAACCAAGAAAATTATTAGGGAAGACTGAGGCTTATTTCGTTCTGGTGAAAAGATTCAGATTGTTCAAAAATTTATGTTCCTAGGAGTATTATTTGATGTTAAATTAACTTGGAAAGGGCACACAGACAATATACAAACTGGTAAAAGAAAGATGAACTTACTTAAAAGTGTCGCTGGAAACAAATGGGGTGCAGATAAGAAGGTATTGAAGAGCAGTGAAAAAAACCTAGTTTTAGACATAATTATATTCCACACACTATCTCATCTGATTAGGGTCAAAAATGGGTAAAGGGGATATATAAAGAAAAAGAAAAATTGAGGGAACTAAAATTTTTTAGTCATGGGAAATCCGACTGTAGGTAGATTTATTCCCTTGTTTGTGGGTTTGAAACTGTGTGGAAAAAAAAACAAGGGAAGGAAAAAACCCACACTATAACCAATAACATT
>VOCT01095458.1:0-19038 GCA_007922175.1 Pelusios castaneus | reverse complement strand
GTGGGAACAGAGCACGGACTAGCAGCAGGGAGACCACTTGAGCTCAATTCCCCATAACACCACCAGGAGGTGTCCTGCTGGTGAGTCCTGTGTTGAGGAACTGCTGCAAGGTCCTCCCCAGATATTAAGATTTTATCCCAGTGTACGTAAAAAGGGTGGTTTTTAAAACTTGGATGTCGATTTAGGAATTCTCTGGCTATTTTTAACATAACATCTTTTAATATGGCCAAATGCAAAGTTATACAGTAAGGAACAAAGGATGCAGGCCATGCCTACAAAAGGAGGACTGGAATTTAGGGCTTATAACAGATGAACAATTCAACATGAGCTCCCAGTGTAAAAAGGGCTAATGTGATTCTCGGATGCGTAAGTAGGAGTAGAAATATGGACTTGATCTTTACCTTTGTGAGCACCATTGCTGAGCAAATACTGCAGATGAAAATACTTTTGGCATTTTAAAAAGGATGTTGGAAAAATTGGAGAAGGTGCAGGAAAGAACACATGTGTGAGCTTGAGAAAATGCTGTACAGTGAGAGATTTAGCTCAGTTGTTTTAGCTTGTTTAAAAAAGATGGAGGTGACTTGATTACAGTGTATAACTACATTCATGGGTAGAAAATACTGGGTACCAAGGTGTTCTTCAAACTATCAGAAAAAGGCATGACTAGATCCAAGAACTGGAAACTGAATATAGACAACTTCAAATTGAAGTTTAGGAACAAACTTTTAACAGTGTAAATGATTTAACCATTGGACTGGACTTCCAAGGGAAATGGTGGATTCTCTTTCTTTTGATGTCTAAGACCTAATGTCTGTCTGGAAGATATGCTTTAGCCAGATACAAATTATTGAAATCAGTACATGAGTAACTGGGGGAACTTAATGATCTGTGATATATGGGATGTCAGACTAGAGGAACTAAAGTTCTCTTCTGACCTCAAACTCTACGAATGAATCTATGCCAAAATGTACCTATAATCTGGAAAAACAAAGGAAAATAGTTGGTTAAGACTAGCATAATCCTTAAAAATGTGAGTTAGCTCCATTAAGTGTCAAGTAGGAATATCAGTACCAATAACACAAATATATGCAACTATCCTTCCATCAATTTTGATGGTTTTTTCTTGGTTTTACCTCCGTACTACCTCACGTCCTTCCCTGGATATTGTACTGTAATCAGTGTTGCTAAATTTGTTCTCATCAGGTCATAAACTGATAAGACTCTGTCTGTAGTCTAGAGGACTTCTGGAGTCCTAAAATGTTAACCAAGCATTGTAAGGTTTTTGTATTTTTTGTTTCTAGCTTCTGTTTTTAGTGGGAGGAATCGTAGAAGTGTGGAACTGGAGAAGACTTCAGTAGATCATCTAGTCCAGTTTACTGCAGTCAAAGCAGAGCTAAGTAACAAATAGACTATTCCTGACAGGTGTCCGTCTAATCTGTTCTTAAAAACCTCCAAAGATGGAGATTCCACAACCTCCGGTGGCAATTTGTTACAGTACTTAAATCCCCAGGCTCGCCTAATAGCCATTAGTTTAGGAAATGTATTTTCTATTGGCAAAGGAAACTTACAGTCCATTATTAAAAAAGCAAAGGCCAGTTGAATGGCAAGCCTATATTTGGAAACTCCTTTGTAAATATTTAAATATGTGAAAGAGTGAGGAACAGAGGTATTAGAATATGCTTGGGCATTCATAATTGTGTGAAGGAATCTATAGAAACTAATCGTGTCCCTTTTGCTAAGACAACATACAACCCGGTGAAAGAAACAGCTGAGAACAAAGTCCTGTTGGAAATGCTAAAATTATGGAATACAGATCTGTATCACTGCATTAGATACTGATCTAGCCTCCATCACTGTAATGCCTGTGCGCCTCACAATCTTGTACTTATCCGCACACACATCCCTCTCAGGTGGGGAAGTGATATTAGACCCATTTTACAAATGGGAACTGAGAGCTGAAAGCTCAGCTTCACAAAGGTGTTTAGATTCCTAACTTGGGACTAAATATCTTTATGGATATGGGTTCAAGACTGCATGAAAATCCATGATAGAGAAGGGAATTGAACCTGGGTTCAATGGCAGAATTAATAAAAGGAAGGGGAATCATATATTGGGACAATGTTCAATGCAAATGTGGGAGAGGACAGCTCAGAGTAGTAAGGAGGAGGGAAAGGTATATGTTCTTCCCACGGACGATTAACGACACCCAAAGGTCGACAAGAACTGACCTACTCTATTGCTAACTAAGGCGCTGACCTTGCAACTGCCTCAGTGGCAGTATCCAGTGCCTGCATACAACCAGTTGGAGGATAGGGACTACAGTACTTGGAATGCGTAGTGGTGGCAGACTTCCAAACATGAATGTGTGCTACATATCATTGCTCTCTGTCTCCTCCACCCTTCATGTTACCTGTCCCGGGTACAAACAATGTAGCTGTTATTTTTCATTCACTTTGGGGCAGGGCCTCTCTTCCTACTTGCTTGCGCAGAATCTACTGCAATGGGATCCAGGCTGTGGTTCGGACCTTTGCGCACTGGTGCAATACAAATAATTAGAGAAATTATTACCAAACTTAATTTAGGAGTATTTCTAGTACTTCTAGTGTTTCTAGGTGTATTTTTAGTACTTTGTACAGTGTCAAACACAATGGGTGGTGAGGTACTATCCTAATAAACATAATAACTTCTGGTTGCCATTTCTGGATTTGGATGCCTGAAGTGCAGCCAGTATCTTGTAATGGAGATTTAAGTCCTCGGCAGCAGTTTTGAAAGATTTAATTTCTTGGTTGACTACAATAGTTACACCAGAGATTAATTTAGTTCTTAACCCTCAATTAAAGCTGTCTGTCAAGGATTTTCACACCTTGCTCAAGTAACAAATGATGAATTGCATCTTCTGCCCTAGTTTTAATTTCAAGCCTATCAAAGCACTAGGGCTATGTCTACACTGGCAATTTAAGTCGACTTGAGGCTTAAGTCGACTTAAATTAAGCCATGTCCACACTAGGCTTTCATTAAATAGATTTAAGAAATTCCTTAAGTCGACTTAATAATTACCACTCATTAGGTCAACTTAAGCTTCCTTGGGTCGAATTAACCCTTCCTTAGGTCGACCTAAGCCCAGTGTGGACGTATAAGTCAACCAAAGGGCAGGTAGATCAACTTAACAAAGTGGACTAAATCGACTTAAAGTGTTGCCACTTGTTAAGTCAACTTTAATAAGGTCGATTTTAGGTTGACTTAAAGTCGACCTTATTAAAGTCGACTTAACTTTTCTAGTGTAGACATAGCTCTGGTAACTAAATCAGTTTTAAATCCATTGCCTCAAACTTTGTCATGGTGCATTCTTCCATAGCTTGAATGAATAACAGCATGTTTTCCTCACTCCCACAGGCCTATCTTGATTATATTTCCACAGAATCATCTTATAATTTAGTGGGAGGGTGAGTCATCCAGTGCTTTCTCTCCGCCTGTCCCCTAATCAGTCTGAATGGCTAGAATGATGCTGTAATCTAAATAGCCTTTAGAATTACGATCCTTGCACTGCTGTGATTTGTTCTATTCTTCTCATTTCCTTGATTTATTTTCTTGTTTCTTCATTTAACACACACCCACATAACTCAGACATAAAGAAGGAAACAAAATCCCTGTAACTAAGGCTTGGGCTACACCAGTGGCTCTCAACCTTTTCAGACTTCCATATTCTTTTCAGGAGTCTGATTTGTTCTGTGCATCGCCCAAGTTTCACCAGAGGTGGATCAGGGGCTGCAGGGTTGGGCCTCCCCCACTGATGGGCCAGCGCTGGTGTGGGGGGGCCCTGGGGCCAGAGGCCAGCCACAGTCTGGCTGGTCAGCCTCTGAGAGTGGCAGGGCCGACTGGTGCACGCACACACAGTGCTGCTTACAGCGTGGTCCAAAAGCTGTGCTGAAGCCCATACCTCCAGCCGTGCCACCCTCCAGGGCTGACCAGCTAGGATGCAGCTAGCTCGCCCCGCCCCCCGGAGTGGACTGGCCAGCCCAGAGGCAGGGCGAGAGTGCAGATCCCAGCCTCTGGGATGACCCACCCTCCTCCCAAAGCCTAGCCCACCCTGCTCCCCACCTTAGTGCTGGCAGGGCAGAGGTCCCCCACATCACCTCACTTTAAATACTTGCTTACAAAACCAGACATAAAATATAAAAGCACCCCCACACACCGTTATTGAAAAATTGCTTACTTTCCTCCTCATAATTATAAAATAAATTAATTGGAATATAAATATTGTACTTCCATTTCGGTGTGTAGTATATAGAACGGTAAGAAAAAGTCATTGTTTATATGAAATTTTAGTTTGTACTGACTTTGCTAGCACTGACTCTTTTTATATAGCCTGTTCTAGAAGGAGGCAAATTTCTAAATGAGTTGGTGTACACTCTGGAAGACCTCTGGATATGCGAACCCTTGGTTGAGAACCACTGGTCTACACTACAGATTTATGTCAATATAACTACCGTGCTCCGTGGTGTAATACTGATCTAGCCCCCAGTGCAGACTATGTCAATGTAGCTATTGCCTTTTGGAGAGGTTGAGTACACCGATGGGAGAATCTCTCCCGTTGGCATAGGCTGCATCTTCACTAAGCACCGCAGTGGTCACCTTCATTGGTGCATTGATCACCTTCATTGGTGGCATTGGAGAAACTGTCTCGGTGCACCACTGTATCTGTAGACAAGTCCCTATTCAAGCATTTTCTCCCACAGGCTTGAAAGGAAGAAAAAAGAATTACCCCCTTTTTTAATGCTTGGGAGTGGTGCTCAAATAGCACTGCATTAGAGCCATATAAATAGTTCTTGTTTGGGAGCCACGTCTCTTCTGCAAACGGTTAACTAACAAGGCGCAAAATAAGTGGCAGCAAATCAAATTGCCAAGCACAGAATTCCTTCGTCAACCTATGGAAAAGCCCCAAAGCTCGGCAGCTGAGCTGAGGGAGAGATGATTGCAGCATTCCAAGGCCAGGGCTATGCAGAGAAGCTTGCATAACTCCCATTGACTTCCCAACCTCCCTTCAGCACGGTGTCTTCACTGCACTGCGCCAACAGGAAATGCGTTCCCATTGATGCAGCACTATGCCACTTGAGAAGGTGATTTTATTAAGTTGATCAGGAAGGAATTTTCCCCCAGGGCTGATTGGCCTGGGCTCTGGGGGTTTTTCGCCTTCCTCTGTAGCACAGGGCATGGCTCACCTACCGGTGAATTCTCTGTATCTTAAAGTCCTTAAATCATGATTCAAGGAGGTAAAGAACTCAGTCATAGATTGGTGGCCTATTGCTGGAGTGGGTGGGTGAAGTCTTGAGGCCTGCATTGTGCAGGAGGTCAGACTAGATGATCGTACTGGTCCCTTCTGACCTTAAAGTCTATGATCTCCAGATGGACTTAGTGGGTCTTAAATGATCCACTTAACTGGCAAATTTGCCCACCGTCAGTGTAGATATGGCCGAAGGGTGCAGGTGTAGAGTTGTGGATCCTTTTCCGTGTTGTGTTTTACCTCATTTAGCAAAACAAACAAGGAGTCTTGTGGCACTCATTGACCTCATTATGCAATTGACGAACCTTTAAATTGGAGTCAGTATTAATTGGGGAACCCAACATCAGGCCAAATGTTGGTGGGGTGTTTGTCTGGTCTCCTTAGGATATGGGCTGCTGCATTTTGGAGCTGTTTCTGTTGTCGTGACTACTGCCAGCAGCATCAGATGTAAAGTGATGCAATGTTTCAGCCTTGAAGTGATATATTCTTCAATCGTGAAGGGCAGGAGCAGTTTTCTTGTCAACTCGAACTTGAAAATTCTCCCTGCCCATACTTATCCCTTAAACTTCAGTCTCATTATTAATAGGTATAACTATATGCAATATCATCAGTTTGCCTAAATTAGTCCTCTTCTGAGATAAAAAGCAATTGTTGGAATGGACTTAGTCCTATTTAACTTGACACCTCCTATCTAGGTTGTTCTTAATTCTGGTCTTCCTGGCATAGGTGCTAGAACTAGTGGTGTTGGCTTGAAGTGGTTTCCATCATATATAGTATTTACAGTTTGGTTCAATGACTCTCAGCACCCCCACTATACAGATTATTCCAGTACTACAGCTTCCGGGTCATCTCAAAGATCTCCCTGGGGAAGGATTTCAGTGTTGGTTAACAGGGATGTAGCCCTGGGTGGGCCGGGGCCCACCCACTTTGGAATGAGGCCTGCCCAAGTGCCCGGCCATGGTGCAAATTTCTCCGCAGGGCCGCCCAGCAGCCGCAAGTGGAGTAGAGGTGCTGGCGCTGATGCCTCTGCTCCGCTTGTGGCCATGGCCACCGGGCCCACAGCTGTGAGCAGAGTTGTGGTGCTGGTGCTTGTGCCTCTGCCTTGCTCACAGCCACCAGCTGCTGGCCGGCCCTGCAGGGTCGCAGCAGCAAATTTGTGCTGCTAGTGGGCCTTTCCCCCTTGCTCAAGGGGGGGTGGGAGCACTTCCGATTATGTGACTGGAAGCAGCCCTTGGTCGGGTCCACCCTGAACTTTCAGGGGCCTGGCCAGAAATCAGGGGCTGGCTACACCTTTGTTGGTTAATATTTGCTGCTTGTACAAGAAGGTAGACTAGGTGGATGCAGTTTAAAGTGTATGTAGCTTATAAGACTCATTCGTTTACACTTATAAAAGTGCTGCCTTTCTGTTTCCATACCAACAGGTAATAGGAGCAGTGAACTTTTTGTAATGACAGAATCCTTGAATATCAATCCTGTCTATCTCAAGAGTGATCTCTTTTTCTTTTGAATCCAGAGGTGCCTTGACAGTTAGTGTATTGTATTCTGGCTTCTCCTATGAACCTGAGCACTGGGCTTAGTGTTTAATCACTCTGCGGCTGGGTTCTCTACCCTCGAGCCAAGGACAAACTGATTTTGAAAGAATCTCATTAGCCTCTTCAAAAAACAATCCTCCCGGGAGCCCAACAGTTCTGTTTCTGCAGGAAATCTTCTCAATTTGTTGGGCTAAGTGGAAAAAATTGACAAGCAACTGCTTAACTTTCCATCTCTTTGTTGCTTTTCAAACTCTGAGGGGCATCTGAAAACCTGCAAATGTTTTGTAAGTTTTAGGATGGGTTTTTATTGACTTTTTAAAATTTGTCCCTAGTTCTTATGCTATTATGGCTGTAATTGATACCTGACCAAAAAAAAAAAAAAAAGCTTCACTTTTCTGTTAGAATTCATTTTCCTTTTCCTTATTATAGAAAGCTAGAAACCCATTTGGAGATCCTTCTTGGATGTTTTTAAAAAAAAGCGTGTTGCTTTTACCACCTTTGGTGTAACAGAAATTCCAAGAGGAGTGTGAAAATGTTACATTTCAAATCACAAATTCCTTGCAGTGATAGCGTAAGAACTAGGGGAGAGGACATGAATAGGATCTAGTCAAAAACTTGAACTGAGTACAAGTGAGCCTCGTTTCGTGAGATTGCTGGCGGAGTTTCTGTAATATAAAAATGTCATTTCTGGAGGTTGTGCTTTTGGATACTTTATCTGTACCTATATCTGAGCTGTCAAGTGGAAATACAGCAACTGTTGTCAGTGATGTGCAGAACTAGAGATGGGCCCAAATCAAAAGCCAGGACTGGAACAACCCTACTCTTCAGGGCGTTCCAAACATTGCCAATCCCTGATGTTCCAGAAAGCATGAGATGAGCCTTCGTCCTCCTCCTCCCACAAGCATTCCCCCAACCCCCCCAACATCAAGAGACTTTAAAAAAAACAAAAAACAACCCACCGTTTTGGGTTTTTAAATTTGTGTTGTGTGTCCTTGAGGACTCGTTATATTTTCCAGTGTTTCTCTGATGGCTTGAAATGTACTTTTAAGTGAAAACTGAGGATTTCATGTAATCATGTGACTTCGGTTTTGGGGTTTTAAGAAAAGAACCAAAAGGCCCCTGAGAAAATCATGAATCAGCGATACTGCAGCTGGCCTTTTTTAATAATGGTCCAAAAAACTCAAGTTATGTTCATGCAACTGGATCTACACAAGCAGACCCTGGGTTTGCATGTATTCCATTGAGCTTAATCATTCTCTATGGAGATGTGTGGACTCTGCCTCTATGTACACAGCCAGAAGAGAGAGACTTCACACTTTAAATCCCTGAATTTTGGCATATCTGAAAATGGAATCTGAATTTTTCATCTTGAGTCCATTTCTATGTTTTACTTCATCAACTTAAAAAAAAAAAAATCCAGAGACTAGACTTTGTTAAATGATAGACACGCTTTCACTAAATTGGGACTAGAGAATAAAATTCTAGCTCATCACTTTGTGTTTTGCTAGACTGTTTGAAGCTAATGGCTTCTGCTTACTGGAATGATATTGTACTCAGTTGCATGGTGTGAGAAAATCGCTCTCAATACATTTACAAATTATCCTCTTCAAACAGAAACAAGCTGGTTAGAAAATGTTTTCAGGCTGAAAATGTGTTTCAGTGAAACATAGCTAACACCCAAAACGCATTACAATTTACTTCCCAAATTGTGCCTTTGGGGAGAAACATAACAAATGTTAGGTCTGGTATACTCTTAAAACGCAGATTGCCGTAGCTGTGGTGTTCAGTGTGTGAAAAATCCCCACTTCTGAATGCTGTAGCTTTATCGATCTAAGCCCCCAGGTAAACACAGGGAGATGGACAGAAGAATGCTTCCATCTACCTAACTACAGTCACTTTGAGAGGTTGGGTTTATACAGCAAGAAGGCAGCTCCTGTTGTCACTGCTATGGGCGTCCTCAGGACCAATCTTATTTAACATTTTCATTACTGACTTGGGCACAAAAAGTGGAAATGTTCTAATAAAATTTGCAGATTACACACAGTTGGGAGGTCTTGCCTATATGGCTAGCCAGTGTTAGCCCACCCCCCTCAGTTCCTTCTCAGTTGCCCCTTGCTAGAGATGGAGCCGTTGTCTGATTGTTACCTTTACTCTCTTTCCTTAGCATTTTCAAGAGCTAGTTAAACTACTACTAAAAGAGAGAGGAATTTTCTTTATTTTCTCTCTCAAAGGAAAAGAAGGGAACTTCCCCAACAAAGGATATGCCTGGCTCATTGGACTTCAAGAAGTCTCTTGTGTACATAGGCATAGTTTGATGGCTATATTTGGGGGGCAAATATATGAGCGCATGCACGGTAAAGCCAGTTCCCTCAGTTCATTGACTCTCTCCCCCTGCTGGGTGGGGTACCTGGGCTGCTGGTGCTGTGGGGGTTGGGATGGTCTGGTTTAACAGGATGAAAATTGACCATTTAATTCTCCTCTTTGCTCTGTCTTTGCCAGTTTTTGATCCATTGACAATAATTTGCTTCTCATCCATGACTACTTAGCTTCAGTCACTTCTTGTGAGGGACCTTGTCCAAGGTATTTCAAAAGTCTAAAGTATATTTTGAAAATGGGAAAGGAATGCCAAAATGGGAAGCTCCAAATTTTGCTTGCTATAGTCAATCAGTGAGCTACAATAAGTTTGGTGGACATTGACAAATGCTAACTTTTGGCCATGACCCTGTATTGGAGGCTGTATCAAACCTGGGCTTCCTCAATAACAGCATATAGAAGTGTTATGCCTTTTCTTAAAGTTTGTAGGTAGCTAGGAGGCAGATGTACCCCTTAAAAGAGTGCTGCTGTGCATATACTCACCTGTATAGATGAGCAGATCTCTGTGTGTAGGCTTCGTCACAGCCCCTTTGGGATAGCTAGTGCCTCAGGAAAAAACTTGGAAGAGTATAAGAGTACCAATTGTAGGCTGGCCCTGCTTCTTGTCCAGCTTCGTTCTTGACCAGATATCTCCTGTTCAGGTCTAAAGCTCACTTAGGCACTGAGAAATCACAGAACATGAGAAAATTGAGTGTCTCATAGCAAACTGGTGATACTGCTATTCCTTGGTGCCAATGGTCCACCCGCTGCAGTCTGCATGGCCATCAGATGTGTAGCCGTGGAGTAATACTTTTCTAATCTGAAAGGTTTCCGTGATCATTCTCATGCTGAATGATCAGAGAACCTGTGTACGGCCAAGTGTTAAACATGACAGTCCTTACACTCTTTTTCCCTTAGTGATCTTTAGAGAATTCCTGGTGTACAAGGAATTCATGTGTGCTTCCCCTTATCCCCCTTGGCGGAGGCTGCCCATGAGCGAATGTCTATTGTAAACCATGCTGTAGCCATCATTCTGGAAAAGGATGCTAATTCTGCTTCAGCCATACCCAGGAGCATCTCCTTCTAGTAAATGCCATCACCTATTACTTCACATAGAAAATGCATTTAAGCTGCATTTCTCAAAGACCTTTCTTTATCTCTATAAGGCCATGTAAAGTCAAGCTCAGTTCTGTTCCACTAATGTAAAACTGATTTAATTGAAATCAGATTTTACTTGTTTAATAGGAAGCAGAATTTGGCCCTGTGTTCATTAACGTTAAATATATCTGTCAAACTTGCTGAAATAAATTGTACTGCAACATAATACATGCTGGATGCATATTAGATTATACACTGCATTAGAATCCAACTTTTGACCTATATTAGGGTTTCATTTTATGTCCTACATAGACTGTAATGGAAAAAATTGAAAATGAAACTGACCTAGACAATAATTAAATCGCTTCTGTCTAAAGTATCTGGGGGTAAATTCCCATATAATTTAAATAGGAATCATCCTTTAAAGCCCACAATATAGTTGTTAAACACCAGAGATTGACCAATACTTTTGATTAATGGAAGAGTTGTAACCAAACTCAAAACTCTAAGGTTAAAAAATGTAGCACTTTTTTTTCTTCTGCTTCTCCCTTCTGCATGCCCAGGCATCAGTCCGCAGTAGAACAGCAAAATACTGAGAAGCAACCTTTTTTTATTATTATGTATGTGTCTTCAAAACACACAAGTAGCCTATTCTATGTAGGGTAGTCTGCTTCCTTTAGGAAAACAAATGAATAACTATCCTGTGTCTAATACTAGGTAGGGCAGCAAGAACAGAAAGTAATTTCTTGTGTGCAGTCTCTTTTCCTCTCTTTTAAGGAAAAAAAAATCCATCATCATCTTGAATCATAATATTTTTCTCCTTTCCCCCAAAAAGGCCAATCTATTTCCTAAATGCAATACTTCTGGTAACTAAATGGTTCCTCAGAAACCTTCCATTCCTTGGCCTCCCCTCCCATATTTCTAGTTTAGTGAAAGGAATGGACTAGCTCGTTTTAGCAGCTGACATGTCAAAAGCAGGCAGGAGGAGACAGGCAAAAGTTGGCTGCGGCTTGGAAAAATGAAGCAAAACTTCAGGGAGTCTCTTGACTGATTAGCTGCTTTCTAACATCTTCCCCTGCCAGGCTGTCTTCAGCTACTGAGCTGGAACCCTCCTCCTGGGAACAAAACACTTTTTCCAAGGTAAACTCATCAGTAGCAGAAGCAGCAGCACTATATACGCTTAAACGCATGGGATTGATCTTTTTTGCTGTTTTAAAGGCATACCCCTACAAAGAAGTAAAAGTATCTCAGTTGCTACACCCTTCCACCACACCTCAGCTGGTCACTAGCAAAGACAATGTTAAAACAAAGTCTCCCCTTCCATTGTAAGAGGCACTGTTTTCTAAGGTCATTTAACAGAAAAAATATGGGGATTACATTCTTTAAAAAAAAAAGTTTAGAATTTTTCTGCAGGCAACTATTAGTTGCTGTAGTTTAGATGGTGTGGTTTAGAGATTTTATTGAGTCAAAATTATGAGCCTCATTGACCACAGATTCTACTTTTACCCAGCCCACAAAGCGTCTTCAAAGGGTGGGATTTTCTCCCATGAAAGCTCTTGTGATAAATAAATCTGTTAGTTATAAAAAGTGCCGCAGGACTCTGTTGCTTTTCTGCAAATAGACTAACACGGCGACCTCTTTAGAACCAGCCCACAAAGTGTACATCCCAAATTGTGCCCTTAGCTTGCTAAGACAACGATTTGGGGTGCCTCGGTTTCTGGGACAGCTGTAAAGGGGCCTGATTTTCAGAGAGCAGCTGCTCAGAGCTTTCTGAAAAAAAGGTCCCTGAAAGGTATCTCAGGTTGAATCCTAAGAAATTGAGGTTCCCCCAGACTAACTGGTGCATTTCTGGAAAACCTTGTTATTTGTAGAACCAGAGGCTGCTAGCTCATTAGGCATTAATACGACTGCTTAATACCATAGCAGAATAATACGTAGGTAAATAAGCAACTCACTTATTTATACATGGCTAAATAAACTGCTATATTCTGAAAGCACATTGCTGCCATTCATTGAATTGTATATAGTATTTAAATAAATTAAATAAAAAACCCTAAACAAAGCCTCCTGTGTTAAATAAGTCTATATATAATATAGAAGTTAAGAATGAAGTGCTCCTATTAGCCATTATTTAACAATGGCTTCTCCTTTCCTCTCTTTTATTGAGAAATGACTAATTCTGCTATTTTAATATGGGAAGAGGCAGTCCCTCAATTCAAGGTTTGTATCATCATCCTCTGCTACAGAGCAAGGTCTTAGTAAATAGCCTATGGAAAGAACAAGGTCACATGCTGCAGACTGAGGAAGGGAATTAATCGATGAAATGAGCAAAGGCATCTACTTACTGGTAATGATCTGAGAATAAAAGAAAAGGGTTTGAGTATAGAATGCTCACTGCCAGTGAAAATGCTTTTGAATTACTCAAGCCAAATGCTACCTACACTTTCAAAAAGATACTGACTGTCCCTGGATATGTCTATGCTTAAAAGACTAAGTTGAGTCTGTTAAGTCGACTGAACAAGGTCAACTTAAGTCGACTTGAAGTTGACCTTGTTAAGTCAACCTAGAGTGTCAACATTAGTCACTTAAGTTGACTTCCTGCATCCCCGGAGAGCCACGGCTCCCTGCTGAGAAGGGAGCCGCAGCTCCCTTTTCCCCAGGACCCACGGCTTCCTGGCAAGAAGGGAGCCATGGGTCCCAGAAAGAGGGCAGCCCTGGCTCCCCGCAAGCCGTGGCTACCTTGTCCTGGGGAGCAGTGGTTCCCTTGTCCCCAGGGAGCTGTGGCTCCCTTGTTCCCAGCCCTAGGTTGACTTAAGGAATTAAGACAACAGAGTCCTGTGGCACTTTTAAAGACTAACAGATTTATTTATCGCATGAGCTTTCGTGGGAGAAAATCCCACTTCATCAGACGCTTTGAAGATGGGAAACTTACAGAATGGGAGGAAATTAAATGCAGGGGAGTGTATGACATAGGATCAGGTCAGGCTGTAACAGCAAATCAAAATAGGTGTTAGGATTCAAACATTGGGGAACAGCACATAGAGGAAGGTGAGATCAAATCACCTGTTGTAATGAGAGAAAAATCCATAGTCCCTGTTTAACCCCAAGACAACTGAGTCAAATTTGCATATAAGTTCGAGTTCTGCAGTTTCTCTTTGAAGCTGTGATTTGTTATTCATCTGTTTCAACACAGCTATTAACAAGTCGTCAAGGGAGTGAGCAGAGAGATTGAAGTGTTCCCCTATTGGTTTTGTAGTGTTGCAATTTCTGATGTCAGATTTGTGTCCATTGATTCTTTGGCGCAGAGACTGTCCTGTCTGTCCAATATATAAGGCAGAGGGGCATTTCCGGCACATGATGGCATAAATCACATTGGTGGATGAGCAGGTGAACGAGCCCTTGATGGAGTAGGGTGGCTTGATTTGATCCTGTGATGGTGTCTTCAGTGTAGATTTGAGGGCAAAGTTGGCAGCGTGACTTTTTGCAGGGATATGTGCCTGCTTTAGTGTTTAGCTGTTAAGTCGACTTAAAGAGCGGTAGTTATTAAGTCAACTTAATGAAGCCCTTAGGTTGACTTAATGAAACCCTAACCAATTTTTTTTTTTTAAATCTGTAATACTCTATTCCATTTAATAGTTTCATTCAACTGAAGGTATTTCATCACAAGTATTTATAGAAAGCCTACATCAATTGTATCAAGTGTGGAACAGAAACCACATTTTCAGCGTGTCTAAACTACCAATGGCAGATATTTTTAGCAGTGTGGGAAGTGCTGTACTTGAAAGGATAACACTAACTATAGTAGATGCTTTACATTTTACTCAGCAGCACTAGAACCCTATCAGGTTACTCAGCTGAACCAGAATAAAGAACCACAGTGCTAATCCCCATGTTACTGTTTTAAAGGTAGGCATGTATTCGGTGATTTATTGTTATTACAGCAGTTACTGCCAATGCCAACATATTTCAGGCACTGTTGATGTTTTCTTTCAAAAATCTTTTTCTCCAGGTGATTTATCAGATGATCGGTACAAATATGAAATCTCTCTTGCATTGGTGGTGTATCACAGGATGCACATCCATGCACCCCTAGGTTATGGTCTGCATAACTTTCCCGTTCACGTTTGCAATGTAATTGTATGATTTGATACCAATACGCCATGCAAGGTTCCTTTATGAATGTGCATAACATACTCTACAGGATTACTATGGTATCATGTTTCCTGCAGCATCATGTAAGTGTACTGATGTGAAGCATGTTACATAGTACAGACGCTCAGGACTATCTCTAGCACAGAGGCTGAAGAATTACATTTCAGAGGCAATGCAGTGCAAATGCCTTCCCTGGCTCAGGTAGAAGTAAAGAGAATCACACAGCAGTACAGAAAGTGAGAGGTTGAGAAGGTTTGGAAACAGAAAGAGTCACTTTGAACAGCTTGGGGCTTTTTGCCTGGAGACTCCAGCTTGAGACACCATCTTAGAAGTAACTGCAGGATGCACAGCCTATTCCACATTGCCAGGAGGGCCTGATCTGGCTGAAAACCATCACAGCCAGACTTGAGGGTAAAAAAGATGAGAACAAACTAAAGTGTAATTCTAAATAATGTTATAGTTTAGTATGCATGTCTTATCTTGTATTTTCTTGTCGTAACTCCTAACTCATTATTAAATGATTGTGCATTGATTTGCTATATACACTCTTAAAATCACATCCTAATCAATAAACTAGTGTTTGTTTTATTTAAAGCTGTGTGGACTTTAGAGGGTGTGAATGAAGGAGGCTGGAGGGAAGGAGGATCCATTTCTTTGTTAAATGGACGGACATGAGTGTATGGTGATTGGAGAAGGATCCCAATCCTTTTAAGACAGAAGTTCCCACTGTGGCACCTGGGGCTGAGGGTGCTTGCTTGGGGACCATCCCTTGAGTAGCCAGACGCCATACAACCACTGCCTGGGATCGACTACACAGAGGAGTCTGGTGTGGACTGATTCAGAAGTGAGTGGTCACCTGGCAAGCAGGGTGAATCGGGGTTCAGGAATGGAAATCTGGGGAGTCACAGTGGCACACCAGATCAGATCTGGGCAGTAGCCTGTCACATGGTGATGCTCTGTTTTTTGGCAGTTTGATGGGTTGGCTTACTCTGAGTGAAACATTCTGGCACTGCTTGCTTTTTTTTTTTTTTAACCTACATTAGATATTTCCACTTCCAAAATGTTCTTGTTCTAAAAATCTTACAAATTTCTAGGAAAATGCTATTTTCTTTCAGATCTTTTGAGTGGTATTCTGGACTCTCAAATATTTAGGGTTATATTCTCACAGGATACACAATCCTACCTCTCCATATCAATGACAATTTTGACTAACTCTTGTGAATAGTGATTTGGCTTCTCAGTACCTTCCACCAATCGAGTATACAGCATATCTGCCGGGGAGCATGCAGTGTTTCAGATGTCATTAAGGCAACAGGATTGTGAAAAATCATTTATTCTGGGGTCGCAACACTGCCAGTTCAATGTCATGCCATTGGGGATGACAAGTAGACCTTCCTTGCTAACTTCCAAGTTAAAAGCAAAAATGGTAAAAGGGGGATGGCTGTAGCTACTTGGCCTTTAGTTCCATGTGTAAGCTCCTAACTGATCTCAGCATAATCAGCATGCATATAGGGCAGAATATGACAGGAAGGTGTGTGTTTCATATAAAGTGGACAGATCTTGTATTCATAGCAGTATTGTTTCATTAGTCTCAGTAGTGGTGGTATACTGTGTGTTACTAATAAGTACATACAGCTGTTTTTGGTACAAATATACAATGTAGAGTGTATCCCAGTGTGCTACTATGAATTTTGCTTTTATTCCATGGATTAAAATATATGGGTGATTGAGATGTAGGGAAGCAGAGTGAGCTTGTGGAGGTTTTTGGTGTATTCAATATTGTGTCTGTGAGAGGGCTTGTGGAGGAGGGATAGAATGAGAGAGACAGACAAGGAACAGTTAGCAATCAAAGGGAGAAAGCACAAACACATTTGAAAAAAAATTCATGGGAGCTAGAGAACAGAAAATAAGAAATGGCTGATAGCTGGGGAGATGAAACAATAAATGGAAAGCTTCTGGACCTCCAGAAACAGAGAAAATAACACAGAAAAGAGACAAGGATCAGTATACACACGCACATTTCAAAGGAGGTATATGTGGATTTATTTATAAGCGAGTATGTATGTAAAATTTGTTCAGTTTATGTAAAAAACAAAAAATAAAAAAAAAAACCCCAAACCACTCACTGACATTAATATTTGCCAATTCTCTTCCATTTGCTATCAGACTGAAAAAATTAATATGCTTATGCTATGACTAAATTATAACAAATTATACTTTGACTAAATTATACAGCACTCTAATTCTTTAAGAACATGTTGCTGAGGGCTTTTGAAAAAGGCCTTTAAATATTCTTTGCAAATTATTAAAGGAATTCCAATTAGATATTACATGTCATTTTCATTTCTCTTGTCATTGAAGTCTAATTCTGAAAATGCTTCCCTATAAACTGCTTTGGTTCCATACATCATCTGCTCCTCTTATTTATCTGAACAGCCATAATCTTGGTGGGTGACATGACAGCTTTTTCCATAGTGAGATCACTACAAATTCTAATAATATCTTCCACTTACACGGCACTTTCATCCCTAATAGCATTGCCCAAAGTTCTGTTTCACAGATTTCCTTATATAAACTTTCACCATTTTGCAAGATTCTACACCACCTCATTCATACTGTTTTCATAGTTCTCACAAAATAGCTAACTTTGCATAATAAAAACCCTTTAAAAATCCATATTTTTGCACTTTGTATAAAAAAACCCTATTTGGTTTGAAAAAAGGGTTCCTTTATTTGAAAATAAGTCTGTTTTGCCACCTCAGAAATAGGCTCAGAAAGTATTATTGCAATATGGTGATCTTAAAACAGGCTCATTTTCAAATGTGTAATGAAAAACCCTTAAATTCCAGCTGGTCAACCTTGCATTTCATTGTAATTGCAACATTCACTATAACTCTAAAAGGATCGCAAAATACTTTTTTGTTCTTTCAACGGACCTTTACTTACAGTAATTGCTTCACCTGAAGTTGAAGTACAGCTGCTTCTTAGAAGAAACATGACAACTGCTTAACAGCATGCGATCACACTACACAACAGTTTACGGCTCGAGGTACTGAAGATTACAATGCCCAAGTGAAACTACAGCCTGGATTTATGTACGTAGAATGTTATTGACCGAAACTAGAATTGTTCCACGACATTAAAATTAACTGCCTTCTGCTCTTAGGAGAAGTACCCTGAGATCTTCTGCCTCTCACCAAAGCATCTGTTTGATGCATCAGTTCAGTACTGATACAAAAAGAAGAGAGATGTGCTGAATGACCAGCCACCGTCATTTTCTGCAGTGTCTAGGCTTTCTTTGTCCTTAGTATTGTGAAGCACCTTTGCAAAATAGACTTCCACTGACTTCCCTGTGCTTTGAATGACTTCCCTGTGCTTTGAATCAGACCTTAAATCATACCCTCTGGGTCTTACTTAATACAGCCTTGTTCTGCTTTCTCAAGTGTCTTTGACTATGCAATGTATAAAGTAATTGACTGATGTCTCAATTGAAGGCACTAGCATTAGTTAATAGACTATCTTCTTAATACACAATTCAACAAAATTGTTTCTGTGCAATCCAGACCCACTTTGTGCCAAATAATGATTTCAGGTATATAGATGTAAACTAAAAGTAATTGCATTGAAGTCAGTAGAATTACACAGGTGTAAGAATGGCCTGAGGTTAGATTCAGGCCCTTTGAGTATGGATAGACTACCAAACCCCATACTGGGTTATGTCTTGCAGGAATAAGAATATATGACTTCAGTATGAGTAAAATGTCTGGCCAGAGTTTGTCACACAGGCTAACACAAATTACCTTGGTGGGGGCTATTATGGAGAATGGAGTCATTAAATCTGTATTTTACCCTTGGAGAACCTTTGCATCATACGTTTACCTACAGATTAGGATTGCTGAATTGCAGATCTAAATGTGCTACATGATTATGCATCTTTTGAATGAAAGCTTTCATTTTAGGTGCCCTATACTTTATATGCTGCTGTTTCAAATACAATATATCCTCCTTTGCAAAGACTCACACAAAGGGCCCAAAACATTGTTGTGTAAAATGAATGTTCTATGTAATTTGGAAAAAAAATATTTTTTTGAAAAATCTCAGTAGAATGTCTTTTCTACAGCTCTCAACTGTCCCTATAGTAAGGCCACAGAAAACTGCAGACAGTATTTTAAATGGAAATCAGTTACACAGTTTATGAGATTCTGCCGCAATGTGCTGTGGCAACATGTGATGTTCTTGGTAATGCAGCAGAAAGTTTTTGTATAGAAAAATAATAGTGTCTTGTAGATTTAAATTGTGATTGGAAGGGACAGATAGATATTGTGGGTGTATGACAAAGCACAGAGGATTAGATTACATATTCTGCAGCAAGATTTAACTCACTTGTTAGTTTTTGAATAAAAGCGAAATGCCTCTTGTGACCCAGGGACTCTTTATTGCCAGCTGGAGGGTTGTGGCAATCCTTTGGATCTGGTGTATATATTCTAGTTCACCAAAGAGAGTTATGTTTAAAGCCTGTGTCATGATGGTCAGGATGATTTTTGCAAATGGTATATGCAGATAATATGTAAGGAAGGTGTGTGTGTGTGTGTGTGTGTGTGTGTGTGTGTGTGTGTGTGTGTG